>JAMKCH010010101.1:0-143048 GCA_023653785.1 Ophioderma brevispina
CCTGTGTAAAACCTAACCAGTATTTAATGTCACAACTAACACATGAAACAAATCCCAAAACAAGTTCCAAAATGCAAAGAATTGGCTCTTAAGTTTGATTAAGTATATTTTGTATTGTTTTAAGTATTTTAACATTCAAACCCCTCTGATTGTTTGTGATTGTATTCCATAAGGTTGGCCCCAGATTCTAACACCTTTGGATGCAAAAACCCCTATGAAGATTTGGGTGTTTTTAGTGCTTCCCACAAGTCAAACCTAATGTATTAATCTCATTTCTTAATCATTCCCCTAATATTTGTATCCAAATTAAAATGGAAATTTCATTTCAATTTTGAAGTCAAGTATATAAACTTTCCGCCCCAAACTTTTTTACAATTGCCATTTACATTAAACACATCTGTTATTAAGTATATCAAGAATCCTGTCAAGCGGCTTTCTAAGGCACGTACCAGCTCGCTCCACTTTTCCTACAAAATGATTTTGGTAGTAAGTTTGTTCAGATTTTGATAAGTAGACACTCTGGGTCGTTTTGACACCAATTTCAGTTAGTAAAATGGAAATTCTAGGTCAAGCATTCCTGATACGACAGCAATGTATATGTATTAACGAGAGTGATAGTATCCACACTTGGGGCAAACTGCGAAACACCCGTGAAAATGGTGCTAGACTGATGCCGAGGAAAAATAGTCAGGTCTAGTGACAGCATGTGACAAGATGAAAAATGGGCACTTTAGGAACTTCAGGTGGGTGACCTGATCGACAACCTCGTCCTCCAATTTTTCCATCAAATGAGGATTTCGGGATCAGAGAAGGTTAGATTTGTCTCATTAATGTTGAAATTTAAGGCCCAGGCAATGTTTCTTTTTCAAGCTATGAACCAAAGCATCTACAGAGTGGTAAAAAAAGTTTCCACTTTTTTCGTCTGACAATTTTTAAAGTGGGTGACATATCAAAATAAGGTTTGATGGTATTTATCAACTACAATATCTTGTTGGACTCTGGTGAAACGGGTTGAAAACAAAGCTGAAATTAAAAAAAATGGCACCTCTAGAGAAAAAAAGGCCAAAACCTTTTGCACACAGTAAGTTATGGTACTTGTTGCAGTACAAATTATATCCAAGATGAATGCACACATTGACAATGCACCTTTCCACCGGGACCCCGTTATGGACTTGGCATGTTAATGATAACACACCAATGTGTAAGTATTAGCACCTCAAGTTATTTCAAGTTTCTCTATTTAACAATAAAATGGTTGTAATATTTTTTTCGTTTATGTCCGGTCCAATTCCATGCAAACATTGAAAAGTACAAGCAGAGTCTTGATCAGTCTTAAAAAGAAAAATATAAAAAAAATAAAAAAAATAAAAAAAATTCCCCCAATTAAAAGCAACTTAATTATTATATAAATAGCAATTCAGTTTAGTTCATGGTGAGATATCCTCTCATTCATTTCAAATGGTAAATATTCCACAAACTGAAGGGGTGGTATTAGCTCAGTTAAGGCAATGGTATTGATTACTGATTGCCCCAATAGACGCGACGCGTGTGCAAAGTGGTTTTTGACAATTTTATGTACATAGCCACACTTTTGTTATTTGAGCTGTGTTTTCAATGCCGTTTTACCAGGGTCTATCAGATCTCTTAAATAAATATCTTTTAAAATGTTGTGATATGTCCAACCACTTTTGAGAAATTTGCAGTCTGCATGAAACTGTAAACCTTTTTTTGGACCACTCTGTATAAATGTGGTTCGGACAAAATTAATTAACCACCTTACTCTCCCAAGGCCCAATTTAATACACTATTTTACTTATCCAAAGAGCTTGATTTAGTAACTCAAAATGTGTAATCAGGATATTTTTGGTTGTGCTATGATCCACGTGACGGGGAAAAACATCCAATTAAAACTTGGACCATTTTTGAGTGCCCACCTTTGAGTAATTATTCATCACTAAAGCTTCAGTTGCACTTATTTCTTAAAATACATAATGAATTAAGGTAGGGATCTCTGATACTTACCTAGACTTAAATCATATCTTAGAGAACAATTCTTGTTATTTTTGAAACAAGTGGTGTACAAATATTGTTTAAGTAAGTAATTTTACACGAAACATCTGTGATTTCCCATCCAATAATCAAATGGAGCCCCAGGGACAATAGAGTTGTATTTCGTTTCAGTGAGATATGATTGATTTTAGATTGCTGGTGTGTTTAAACAAAATGGTGAGTGTGATACAAATGAAGCTTTTTAAACCATAATATTGATATTTTGAGTAAACTAATGAGCAGATGAATTAGGGATGTCAGGATGATATGAGGATCATAATATACCTGCGTGTATAAGCATACACCTGTTTAAACAAAACCTATATGTTATTTATGTTATAAATCATGATTATGTAGCCCTGTTGGCAGGATATAATTAAAGGGATTATCTGAGAAATTTATTTGGGTATTATTAAAACTTGAGCTATCTTGTTCAGTGTGTGGGGTTTTATTCAAAACATGCAATATATTGGTTGTTGCTATCTATATGCAGGCTATATTGAGAAAGTATTAGATAGTGTTGCTGTGTATAAGGTTACAATAGTGGATACAGATAGTACAATTTGGTTTCATTTTTGGCAGTGGGAATAGTTTTCCTTTTGTAACTAAAATAATTGAAATAATTAAAAAAACCAAAAAAGAAAAATTAAAAAAAACACAAAACTTAAAAAAGAATGAGAATAATAAAAGATTATGATTGTTGTTGTGCTATTCATATCATGTAATAGTGGCATGGCAACTAACTCAAAATATTGGACTACCCTTCAAGATTCTATCTTTTATGCGATTATAAATTCAATTTGTTGTTTTGCTATCTAATTATGTGTCATTTTGGGACAGGTAGTCCAATATTTTTATTGTAGTGGGTTCACTACTCAAAATATTGACTACTATCAATATGGAATTCGTGTTTGGGGCACACACAAAAATTACTTAGATAAACTATTTAACAATTGCAAAAAAGGTCACTTTTTAAACGATTGTCTATCCATTTCAGATCACATTCTGGACCATTGTTCAAGGACTTAAAATTACTCAATCTCTATGACTTGTTTCAATTACCCTTTGTATTTTTATGTATAAACTTCAACCTGCGGTCGATTCCTTGTATATACCCAATATTGCTAAACGCCACACCATTCATCCCCATATTACAAGAAATGCAAAACGTTCAATGAAGTAGAAATAAAACCACATTTTGTATCAACGGGAGTTCGTCAATGGGACCAGTATTTTGAATGTGTGATAGTAATAAAACAATTGCCAAAATCTATATATGTTTCAAGTTATAATTTGAACTCCGTCATAATTATTGCAATATCAATAAGAAGATCATCTATGTTAAATTACATAATATAAAAAAACCCAACATTAAAAATTTCTAAAATCTTTTTAATATTTTTATTTGGTATTACACATAGTGGGAACATCTCCGAAGGGGTTACCCACCTTGGCCATCCTTGGCGTTTGGTGGGCTCCTCCATGCCAACCAAAATTATTTTTGTATAGTTATTTATATGCTTGTAATTAATTGTATCATTGATTGGCATGGGAAAATAAATATGATATGATGATATCTGACATACACATATTGGGATTATGCAGGTCTGGATGTTGACTTTTTCCATGATGCATCGGGAAAACATCCACCTCTCCGAGGCAATCGTTGGCAGTGTGAGAATTAATTTATTTAAACTGTAAATTTCCAGGTGTTACCCTCAAAAAGTCCCCACTGCACCGTTTAAATGAGATTTGAAAGAGATAGAAGTTATCTTTAAAATCATTTATTAACCAATTCCTTTCCCAAGCAAGTGACTCCATCAAGTCTGTAGGCCCAGGTAGGTTAACCAATGTAACTTCTCAATAGGTCAATGTGAATATTAGTTGAAATTAACAGAAAATAAAGCAAATAGTCTGTCACATTAAGTGGTTCATGTTGCCAAACATTTGACTAATGTACCATAATAGATATAAGAAGGGATGAGTGCAAGCACAAAGCAAAATAAATTCGGTCACAAGAAGTGGCTCATTTGCCACGCATTGACTCATGTACCATCTAGACAATAGAAGAAAAGGGGATGAACATTTGTCGGCTTCTTTGATCCCATTTTGCATTGGCCTCAATAAAAAATAATCATAATAGTCTTTGGCATTGGTCTGAAGTCAATACAATGAGGTAAGAAACTTTACTACATCAATCAGAATAACTGTGTCAACACACACTTTTCCTCAATCTACTATTTGTTGTTGATACTTTACTACTTCAACTGCTATCTAATTGTTGATAGTCTACTTCTTGCCTTATAGACTAGGGGGGCATGTCCTTCTCGGCTGTTGTTTTGTGTTCCCCTCGAGGGGCCTAGGAAGGAAACCAATGTGTAAATTCATAATAAATATTAAAATCATCTTCCCGCAAATGAAAACTGGCACTTTTATTGAAAATGAATAAAATGTCACTTCAATTTATTTTCCCTAATATCAGTGACCAATATAGATCAACTAGACTTAGGCAAACAATGGAGCTAAAAGTATTCAATTACCGGCCTTTGGTATGCGATGTAGAAAAACACTTCGGATCCTTTCATCTGGGAGTGAAGGACCATTGTTATATTGTCGCGTGGTTGAAAAGATTCAGGTGTAATCACCTCTCCTAGTTGGAACGATTTTTTTTTTAATGACGTAGCACAAAATACTATCTCATTCACAAATAAAGAAATCTGAGCTTTCATAGTGCGTGTTCAATAACTTTCACCATATTTTCATCATTTATTCGAAAAAGGAAGAAAGGAAAAACCACACCTCATGACAGAATGTTGCTGGGTATAGCTTTGACCTAACAACTTGTGCAGAATTAAAATCCATTAATTATTGATCTAAAACTCATTTCTATTCAATTAACACGTTTACAGAGAAAAATTTAGGGTCAACGACCTATATTATAATGTAAAACTGGTTAGTATTGTGAAAGAGGACGTTTATTTTGTGATCGTCTTCTGCTATCTGTTGTTGATACTTTATTCTTCAACTGCTTCTACATGTATAAGTCTATTACTTTACTGCTATCTATGCTGATATTTAGTTATCTGTTGCAATATTCTTCAGAATAGGACCAAGTTTATATCACAACTATTGGGTATCATGTATACAGGCCTTGGGGGGTCAAGGGGAGGTTGGTTTTGCACCCCCAAAATTCCACAAAAAGGGCAAAAGGTCCACTTTTTGTTGAGTCCAAAATTTAGAGAAGTGGGTTTCATGAGGAGGGTGGTTGCAACCTCCCCCCCCCCCCCCATTCCACACAAAAGGGGAAAGGGTTACAATTTTTTGCTGAGTCCAAAAGTTTGAGAAGCTTTAACAAGAGCATGTTCTGTTTATTAATGAGATATTCATAAAGTAAAACAAAGACCATTTACAAAAAAGTCCCTTTTTTGAAGTCCTGCACCCCCCCAAAAAAATCTGCATATGGCATTGCTTTTACTTATTCTGTAAATGTGATGAACCACATGATATAAAGTAGATGCTAAGGGTATGATGTAATTATGCCTTATTTTTTTGTAAGCATGCACGTCCTTGTTTTTATTAAGGCAATCCTGGCAAGTAAATCAACCAAATCCAGATGTGCAGCTGTTGTTTTTCACCAAATGGAATTAGTTGGGGCTTGAATGGGACGCTGAGAACTTTGGGCCCCTTCTTGAATAAGCAATACATTGTCTTTTTGGTGATTTAGGAACCATACTCCAGACTGCTTTTCACATGCGTCCTTCTAAAACTTAACTGTTTTTAATTGTCTCTCATTATGATACACAAAAGCTGATCTATTGTCTGTTCAAGTTAACTTAAATGTCCGGTTTTAATTAATTATTTCAAAAGTAAACGCTTTCGAAAAAACACGAAAGAAAGTTGTTATTCACCATTGGACCCAAAAAGATCATTGGGTTCCAAATTAAAAACTATTTCTCTTCTTTGGATTTTTATTCAATTACACTGATTTTTACTGGCAAACGACAATAAACCGGGTCCAGGTGAATATTAACTTTTGACTCTGAAACTTTGCTGGCAGGCCCATTCGTGAATTAGGGGCGCTTCAAAGTAAATAATTACTGTTCGTGGACCTTGCTTTGATTTCAGGTGTTTTGAGTGCATTAATGCATGGGTATATTAATGCCATCGTTGAAATACCGATACTTTTGATAGAGGCCCTGTCTGTTTTTTCATTTGGTTATGAACAAAAAATCACACAGCTCCTGTAATGCCGTCCAATTCAAGTTAATGCGTGTGTCCTTGAGTATCATCTCTTTTGTATTGCAAAAAATTCAGTTTGGCAAATAGGGGGCAACGGTTCGGATTTGGTCCTGTTGAACAAAGTGGCTTATTACATTACATAACACAGGGCGGGGACAATATTGATCGTGAATCATCTCATCCGACGACAACTTTTACCACCTTCAAAGTGGAGTCAATGGAACTTCACAAAAACGTAACTTTACGTAATGGCTACCAAAAACTTTTTATTCGCTCATTTCAAAATGAGGGTAAAATACCCATTATACAATAGTTGGAAGTTAAAAATGTGCCATTCACTTTTGTCATGTCAAAAACCGTCTTAGGTCCAAAGACTATCCAAAACTTTCTTTTGTGATTATTTCGAACGTTGCGTATTTTTGAAATAATAATATAAAAACCAGACATCTAATAATTGAACATACATTGTAGAATATTGTCTCTTCTACAGGGGTCCTTCGAGGAAAGAAGGTTGAATTTTACTCAAAATTATTGCAACTGTAGTTCTGCTTTGAGAAAATGGCTATTGAATGATCTAATTATTAGCCCCTACTGGTCTGCATTTACAAAAGGCTTATCCAGAATATTGTCTGGGCTGCAAACAGAGGCTATCCTGGATAAAACTGCATTTACCATTAGCTGTTTAATCTTTTGAACTTTAGCATATTATTCTTGCTTTGTGAAAGGGTATTGACTTGGATCAATTTAAAATTTGGTCTTCATTTTGAAAATATCAAAAAAGACAGTTCCAGTTATGGTGCTTTATCGTGTTTCAACCCCGCTTGTTATGACGTCAAAATTGGACCCCCTAGATTAGTGTTTAAAAAATCTTCTATCAAATAGCTTATTCACGAATAACAACATGTTGAATGCCATCGTGATCGGAAGCTGAACAGCATCATAATTTATTTGGGATGCTTCGCAGGTTTAAATGGTATATAATGCCAGTAGTTAAAGATGTTTGTTCTCGAAATCAATGTTTGATGATATCCCCGCTTATTATATAATCGTTGTTGGCGCCCCGAACGATTGTTTTCATGGAGTTCCCCCGTACAATAAAGGCAACGGGGGCTCAAACACGATTATATATAGCTTGATATCCTCAGCTAGAAATAAAAAAATAATTGGTGTTTACCATTTTCTTCTTACGGGAAAAAAGACAAAATAAAGTTGTGATATTATTATTGGATCCTGTTGCCATTTATTACGTTACTAGCACAAAGAAGGGACTGGTTCTATTATAGATTTACAGTTAGAAAATACATAGAGGTCCAGGTTGTTTATCTACTGTTATGTATATCGTATTCAAGCCAGAAACGTATGCTTTCAATGGATGGGGAGATTCCAGTACAAAATAACCAAGCGGGGCTTGAAACACGATTATTAATATATAGCTTGATATCATCAGCTAATGATAAAAATAAGGGTGTTTACCTTCTTCTTACGGGAAAAGACAGAAATAAACTGTGATTTATGTGAATTATTGTTTCGCTTTATTTCGTTAATTTTTCTTTATCAAAGAAGGGACTGTTTCCTCTTAATGATTAATTAGAAAAAGCATAAGGTCAGGTTTATCCATTGCTATATATATATTCGCTGTTTCAAGCCCCGAACATCTGTTTTCAATGGATCTGTATACGGACAAAATAACCAAGCGGGGCTTGAAACACGATATATAAATAGCTTGACTAATTCCCATAGCAAAGTGATGGATTTTATGTCTGATCAAAAAACGCTGTATCCATGCATGCTTTTGCAACTCGGAGGTATTAGTACGTGAAGTCAAACAAAGACTAGGGCATGTGCTATGTAGCTAGTTTCTGCAGCCTTGGTTGGTGAATTTAAATAGCGGGGCATAACAAATAAGGTTTATCTATATGTATATATATATAATCGTGTTTCAAGCCTTCCGAACGTCTGCTTCCAATGGAGAAGAGTCCCCGTACAAAATGACCAGGCGGGGGGATTGAAAACACGTTAATATATAGCTTGATATCCTTAGCTATACATAAAAGAATTGGTGTTTACCGCCCCCCCCTCCCCCCCCCCACCCCCCCACCCCCCCCCCCCACTTCTCTTATGAAGGACCAATAATAAAGTGATATTAGTGGATTATGTTGCACTTTATTCGTTAATATCAAAGAAAGGGGACCGTTCTCTTTAGCATTAGACGAAATAAAGTGTATCTTATACGGACCACGCCACAATAGGCCTATATACCAACTGAATTAAATTGCGGGCCTTTAGTGATTTCAATTTTTCAAATCTTTTAAGCCCCGAGCAACTTCCTTCCTATCTGCATTTTACATAAAAAGCCCCCCCTCAAACTGTTACTATTACCCCTCTTTCGTGGCTATGTCCCCCAAAAGAAATCCCCTTTCCGTCCTCCGGACGAAGGAACAAATTATTTGATGGCATCCACTGCTATCATATAATCGTGTTCAAGCCCGAACAGTATGTTTTCAATGGGAGATTCCCGTACAACATAACCAAGCGGGCTTGAAACACGATTATTATATATAGCTTGATAATCCCACTCAGCCAAGTGATTGATTTTTTTTTTGTCTGAAAAAAAACGCTGTGTATCCATGCTTTTGCATCTATGGAGGTATTCTTTACTTGAATCAACAAAAGACTATGGCATGTGCTTTATGTAGACGTTGTCTGCCGCTTTGGTTGGGTGGGAATTCAAATAGCGAGGCATAAACAAAAAGGTTTATCTACTGCTATATATATAATCGTGGTTTCAAGCCCGCACGTCTGATTTCAATGGAGATTCCCCGTACAAATGACCAAGCGGGGCTTGAAACACGATTATATATAGCTTGATATCCTAAGCTATATATAAAAATAATAGGTGTTTTACCGTTCTTCTTACGGAAAAGACAGAAAGAAAGGATGATATATGGATTATGTTGCACTTTATTTAGTTATATCAAAGAAAGGGACGTCCTCTTACGATATTAGACTGAAAAAAAGGGTCATATTATTCGGACCCACGCCACAAGAGGCCTTCATATACAACTTGAGGAAATGGCGGGGCTTTGGTGATTTCTAATTTTTCAAACGTTTTAAGCCGCATCATCTCCTGCCTATATTCGTTTACATAGTAAAAAGCCCTCCCTCAAAATGTACTTTTACCCTCTTTTCGCTGGCTATAGTTCCCCAAAAGAAATCCCCTTTACAGTCCCCGGACGAGGAACAAATTCAATTGATGGCATCCAATGCGAATATATAATCGTGTTCAAAGCCCGAACGTCTGTTCATGGAGATTCCCGTACAAAATAACCAAGCAGGGCTCACTCCACATGGTACTCTTGACCTGAAAAACGATTATATATATAGCTTGACTAATCCCACTATCCGGGTGATGGATTTGTATGTCTGACAAAAAACGCTGATTCCCATGCTTTTGCAATAATCTTGGAGGTATTTGTTACTTGAAGCAACAAAGACTAGGGCATGTGCGGATGTAGACAGTTGTCTGCCAGCTTTGGTTGGGTGGTGGATTCAAATAGAGAGGCATAACAAATAAGGTTATCCTGCTATAGATATAAAAAAACAATCGTGTTTCAAGCCCCGAAGTCTGCTTTCCAATGTAGATTCCCCGTACAATGTGACCAAGCGGGGCTGGAAACACGATTATATATAGCTTGATATCCTCAGCTATATATAAAAATAATAGGTGTTACCGTTCTTCTTACGGAAAAGACAAAAATAAAGTGTGATATTCCTGTGATTGTTGCACTTTATTTCGTTAATATCAAAGAAAGGGACCGTTCCTCTTACGTATTAGACTGAAATAAAGTGGTATATTATACGGGGACCCACGCCATCAATAGGTTATAAACTTGATTAAAGTGCGGGGCTTTAGTGATTGCTATTTTTCAAATCTTTTCAAGCCCCGGTCACTTCCTTCCTATCTTCCTGTTACATAAAAGCCCCCCTCCAAAATTACTACCCCTCTTTTCGCTGGCTATAGTCCCCCAAAAGAATCCTTTCCGCCGTCCGGACGAAGAACAAATTAAATTTGATGGCATTCCACTGTTATTATTATAATCGTGTTTCAAGCCCCAGAAAAGTCTGTTTTCAATGGAGTTCCCCGTACAAACTAACCAAGCGGGCTTGAAAACAGATTAATATATAGCTTGATAATCCCACTCAGCCAAGTGATGGCTTGTATGCCTGACAAAAACGCTGTATCCATGCTTTTGCAAATCTGGAGGTATTCTTCACTTGAAGTCAACAATAGGGCATGTGCTTTATGCAGAACATTGTCTGCCAAGCTTTGGTTGGGTGAATTCAAATAGCCGAGCAATAACAATAAGGTTTTAATCTACTGGCTTATATCTCTAATCGTGTTTGAAGCCCGAACGTCTGCTTTTTCCAATGGGATTCCCCCGTCAAAATGACCAAGCGGGGCTTGTTAAAACACGATTATATATTAAGCTTGATATCACCCGCTATATATATTAGACAATCGTGTTTATACCATTCCTCCTTTACGCAATATTTTGAAATAAAGTGATATTATGGATTATGTCCCGCACTTTATTTCTTTACATCAAACAAAGCTGTTTTCCATCCCCCTAGGATTCAATTTTTAAAATGGCATAGAGGTGTAGAGTGTACACATTAGCTTATCTACTGCTATATATATAAAATCGTGTTCTTTTGTTGCCTGCGAAACCAATTCCCTCTGCGAATCGTTATGGCCCTATTAATTAAAACTCTAAACAGATACAATCACTTGTTACTGTCAAAATGAACCAGTTTCTAGACAACTGGTTTTTAAACTGTCTTTAAAGCACTGATTTTTCCCCTTTTTAAGTGTCGAAATGAACTAAGTGTTTTTTGTTTGGTTTTCTTTTGGTTCTGCACATATTAGTGTCGAAATTAAACCACTTTTCTTAGACAACAGGTTTTTTTTTTACTTATTATTGTCGAAATGACCACTTTCTTGGACAGTTTTTTTCCTTTTTTTCTTTGTATGCTTATTGTTCGAAATGAACCATTATTCTTACACAACTGTCTTAAAAGTGCAATTCTATATAACGCCCTTTATTGTCTATTACCCTAAACTGCCCAATATTGTTTATTTTTGCTTATGATAGTCGAATGAACCAGTTTTCGTGGTAACAGTTTTTTTTTTGCGTATTAGTTGCAAAATGGAACCAGTTTTCTTAGACAACTGTTTTTTAAAACTGCCTTTAAAAAAAAAACGGAATAAGGGGTGCCAACTACTCAGATTCCTATTTTTTTTGCTTGTTTAGTGTCGAAATAAACCAGTTTCTTCTTTTTTTGCTGGTTTTAGTGTCAAATGAGCCATTTCTCTGTAGTTTGTTTTACTTCTATTTTTTGGTTTTTAGTGTGGAAATGACCACTTTCTAGAGTATTTCTTTTTTGTTTGGTTGATTATTGTCGAAATGAACCATTTTGTTCTTTGACAGTTTCTTTCCCTTATTACTGTTAAAATGACTAGATTCTTAGACCCTGGTTTAAAATGTCTTGTAATATTTATTTGGAGGCTTTTTATTTGGCTTTACTATTAGTGTCGAAATGAACCCACTTTTTGGACGGGGTTTTTTTTTCTTGCGTTGCTTATTGCGACAATGAAATGCAGTTTGTTGGACATTTTTTCCGCTTGCTAATGTTCCAAAATGACCATTTTCTTCATGGACACGGGTTTTAAACTGTTTTTTAACGGACTTTTTTTTTCCTTTTAGTGTTGAAATGAACCAGTGTTTTTTTTGTTTGTTTCTTTGTGAGGCTATTAATGTCGAAATGACCCGTTTCTTGGACATTTTTTTTTTTTTTGGTTATTATGTCACATGAACACTTGTCGTAGACAAAACTGTCTAAACTGCCTTTTAATGATAAGTGCAATACTACTGGATTACCTTTTATTCTCCGTAATATTGTCTATTGCACTGAAACTGCTAATAGTTATCTATTTTGGTGGTTATATTAGTTGTGGAAATGACCACTTTCTTAGAGAGTTTTTCTTTTTTGTTTGTTTATTCAATTGTCGAAATGAACCAGTTTCTTGGACGTTTTCTTCTTTTTTTCCCTTATTCGTCAAATGAACCGATTTATAGACAAAACTGGTTTTAAAAAAATGTTCTTTGTAAGTGGATTTTTTTTGGCTTTTTAATTGTGGGCTTACTTATAGTGTCGAAATGAACCACTTTTCTATTTCTGTTGACGTTTTTTTTTTCTTCGTTGCTTATTGTGTCTAAATGAACCAGTTTGTTGGAAACATTTTTTTTCCGCTTGCTACTTCAAAATGACCGTTTTCCTTAGACACTGGTATAAATAAACTGTCTTTAAAACGACTTTCTTTTTCTTTTTAAGTGTTGAAATGAACCAGTGTTTTTGTTTGTTTCTCTTTGTTAGGCATATGCATGGCGAAATGAACCAGTTCTTGGACATTCTTTTTTCGGTTATTACGTCAAAATGCCCACTTTCTCTGTCTTAGACACTGTCTTAACTGTGCCTTTTATGGAATAAAGGTAATTCTGGGATTAACGGCTTTATTCGTAAATAATTGTCTATTGCACTTAACTGCCCAATATTATCTATTTTTTGTTTTTAGTTGTGGAAATCACCACTTTCCTTAGAAGAGAAGTTTCTTCTTTTTTGTTTGTTGATTATTGTCGAAATTAATCCAGTTTCTTGGACAGTTTCTTCTTCCCTATTTACTGTCACATGAACCGATTCTTAGCCAACTGGTTTAAAATGTCTTGTAATGGATTTTTTTTGGCCTTTTTATTTGCTTTACTTATTATGTCGAAATGAACACACTTTCTTGTACAGTGTCTTTTTGGTTGTTGTCTTATTGTCCTAAATGAACCCTTTTGTTGGACTTTTTTTGGCTTGCTACTGTCAAAATGGAACCAAGTTTCTTAGACAACTGGTTTAAAACGTCTTTTAACAAAACAAAGCGGACTTTCTTCTCTTTTTAGAGTGTTGAAATGAACAGTGTTTTTTGTTTGTTTTCTTAGGCATAGTAATTTCCTAAATGAACCAGTTTCTTGGACTTTTTTTTCGGTTATTACCTGTCCAAATGAACCATTTCTTAGACACCTGTCTTAAACTTCCTTTTAATGGAATAAAGTGCACACTGATTACGCGTTTATTCCGTAATATTGTCTCCTTGCACTAAACTGCCAAATATCTATTTTTTGCTTATTAGTGTCGAAGTAACCACTTCTTAGAGAGTTTCTTTTTTGTTTGTTGATTATTGTCGAAATGAACCAGTTTCTGGGACAATTTCTTTCCCTTATTACTGCAAAATGACCAGATTCTTAGACAACTGTTTTAAAAATGTATTGTAATGGTTTTTTTTGGCTTTTATTGGCTTTTTACTTATTAGTGTCGAAATGAACCACTTTCTTGTACAGTGTCTTTTTTGTTGTTTTATTGTCTAACTGAAACCAGTTTGTTGGACTTTTTTCGGCTGCTAACTGTCAAAATGAACCAGTTTCTTAGCAACTAGTTTAAACTGTCTTTTAAATAAACAGGACTTTCTCCTCTTTTGAAAGTGGTTAAATGAACCAGTGTTTTTGTTTGTTTCTTTGTTAGGCATATTAATGTCGGAAATGAACCAGTTTCCTGGCTTTTTTTCGGTTATTAACTGTCAATGAACGCACTTTCTTAGACAACTGTCTTAAAACTTTCTTTCAATGGAATGATGCAATCATAGACTTATACCGCTTTATTCCGTAATATAGTCTGTGTCCTAAACTGCTCCCATCTTGTCCTATTTTTTTGCTTATTATTGTCGAAGTGACCAGTTTCTTGGACATTTTTTTGCGTATTACTGTCAAAATGAACCATTTCTTAGAACAACTGTTTTAAACTGCTGGAATACATAAAAAAATGCAATACTAGATATCTTTTTTGCTTATTATGTCGAATTAACCAGTTTCTTAGTTTCTTTTTTTGCTTATTAGGTGTCAAATGAACCACTTTTTTCTTTGTTTTACTTATTAGCGTCGAAACTGAAACCAATTGCTTGGGCAGTTTTGTTTTACTTATTAGCGTAACAATGAACCAGTTTTTCTCTTGGACGATTTCTCTTTTCTTTGTTGCTTATTGTTGAAATGAACCACTTTTTGGACAGAGCAAAAAGTAAAAAGGAACCGCCCAAGAACTGGTTTTCATTTCAACACTAATACCGTACAAGCAAAACGTCTAAGAAGTGGTTCCTTTCGACACTAATATGGCCAACCAAAGAAAAGACACAACACTGGTGTTCATTTCACAATAAAAAGAAAAAAAAAGTCCGTTAAAAAACAGTTTAAACCAGTTGCTCAGAACTTGTTCATTTTGACAGTAATAAGCGAAAAAAAAACTGTCCACGAAACGGTTCATCGACCTAAGCAACAAGAAAAACGAAAATATCAAAAAAGGCGTTCTTCGGCCACTAATAAGCAAAAAATAAAGGTAGTCACAGTATTGCTGCACTTTATTTCCTTAATTTAAAAGGGGATTCCTTTTGGGCGACTATAGCCAGCGAAAAGAGGGGGTTAAAGTACATTTTTGAGGGGGGCTTTTTACATAAAAGGAAGATAGGAGTTAGGAAGAAGTGATCGGGGCTTAAAATATTGAACAAATACCAAGGACCCTTTAATTTAATAAATTCGAGGGGCAGGTCTCTATGCACTTTTTTCATTCTTAAGTCACTAAAGGTACAATAAATAAACAGTAGTAGATGACAATGTATATATGCATTTATCCAGTCTTTATGTGTAACACAGGAAACGGTAAACACAATGTTTATATAGATATATATATATAGAGAGAGAGAGAGGAGGATATCAAGCTAATATATAATCGTGTTTCAAGCCCCGCTTGGTGATTTTGTACGGGGAATCTCCATTGGAAAACAGACGTCGGGGCTTGAAAACCGATATATATAGCATGAATAAACAATGGAACCTCTATGCTATTTCTAAATTAAATAATATAAGAGGAAACAGTCCCTCCCTTTGATATTAACGAAATAACGTGCAACATAATCCACATAATATTAACACTTTATTTCTGTCTTTTCCGTAAGAAGAACGGTAAACACCTATTATTTTTATATATAGAGAGGCTATACCAAGCTATATATATAATCGTGTTTCCAGCCCCGCTTGGTCAATTTTGTACGGGGAATTTCCATTGAATAGCAGGACGTTCGGCTTTTGAAAACGATTATATATATAGCAGTACATAAACCTATTGTTATGCCTCGCTATTTGAATTCCCCCAACCAAAGCTGCAGACAACTGTCTACATTAAGCACATGCCCTAGTCTTTTTTGACTTTCAGTAAAGAATACCTCCAGATTTGCAAAAGCATGGGATACAGCGTTTTTGTCAGACAAAACAATCATCACTTGGCTAGTGGATTAGTCAAGCTAATATATAATGTGTTTCAAGCCCCTGCTTGGTTATTTTGTACGGGGATTCTCCATTGAAAGAAAGAACGTTAGGGGCTTGAAACACGATTATATATAGCAGTGGATGCCATCAAATTTAATTGTTCCTTCGTCCGGAGGACGGAAAAGGGGATCTTTGGGGGGACTATAGCCAGCGAAAAGAGGGGTAAAGTAAATTTTGAGGGGGGCTGTGATGTAAAAGGAAGATAGGAAGGAAGTGATCGGGGCTTAAAAGATTTGAAAAATAGAAATCACTAGAAAGCCCCGCAATTTAATCAAGTTGTATATAGGCCTATTGTGGCGTGGGTCGTATAATATAACACTTTATTTCAGTCTAATACGTAAGAGGAACGGTTCCCTTTCTTTTGAATAACGAAATAAAGTGCAAACATAATCCATATGCTATCACACTTTATTTCTGCTTTTCCGTAAGAGACGTAAACACATATTTTTATATATAGCTGAGGATATCAAGCTATATATAATCGTGTTTCAAGCCCCGCTTGGTGATGTGTACGGGGGGAATCTCCATTGAAAACAGACGTTCGGGGCTTGAAACACGATTATATATATAGCAGTGGAAAACCCTGAACCTCTATGCTATGTTTCTAAATTAAATCATAAAGAGGAAAGGTCCCTTTTTTGATTTATTAACGAAATAAAGTGCAAAATAATCACATAATATCACACTTTATTCCTGTCTTTTCCCGTAAAGAGAACAGGAAACTCCGATTATTTTATATATAGCTAAGGATATCAAGCTATATAATCGTGTTTCAAACCCCATTTGGCTATTTTGTACGGGCAATATCCATTGAAAACAGTCGTTCGGGGCCTTGTAACACGATTATATATAGCAGTGGATGGACATCAAATTAATTGTTCCTTCGTCCGGAGGACGGAAAAGGGGATTTCTTTTGGGGGACTATAGCCAGCGAAAAGAGGGGTAAAGTAAATTTTGAGGGGGGTTTTAGTAAAAGGAAGATGGAAGGAAGTGATCGGGGCTTAAAAGATGTGAAAAAAATTAGAAATCCACTAAAGCCCCGCAATTAATCAAGTGGTATTAGGCCTATTGTGGCGTGGGTCCGTATATAATAAACCTTTATTTCAGTCTAATGCGTAAGAGGAACGGTCCCTTTCTTTGATTAACGAAATAAAGTGCAACATAATCCATATATGATATCACACTTATTTCGTCTTTTCCGTAAGAAGAACGGTAAACACCTTTATTTTATATATAGCTGAGGTTATCAGCTATATAATATAATCGTGTTTCAAGGCCCGCTTGGTCATTTGTACGGAATCTACATGTGAAAGCAGACGTTCGGGGCCTTGAAACACGATTATATATAGCAGTAGATAAACCTTATTTGTTAGCCCGCTATTTGAATTCACCCAACAACGCTGAAGGACAAAACTGTCTCTACATTAAGCACATGCCCTAGTTCTTTTGGTGACTTTATAGTGCAGAGGAATTGTGGGCACAGGTGGGAATGGAGTACAGACTTTTATATCGATTGATTTTTGTCAATGAAGACCTAAGCTAATAATTTGTAGAGGGTGTGCAAAATTTCGTGCAGTGCCATTTTCTAGAAATCCGATATGGCTGCCACTACTCTCAAATTCATTCAAATGGCATATGAGGCACTAGATCCAGGTTTTTAAAGCACGAGGAATCTTTGGACCGGTTATTTATTGATGTGAATTGATCACAACATTACCATCAAATCCAATATGGCCACCCTAAAACCCAGTATTGCCCTGAAATCATTCAAGTGACCATAACTCATCAAGTATTTGTGATAGAGGCATAATTCTGCGCTCTATACCCAGTAGGAACTCAATCTGGACATTTCAAGGTGGTTAACAAGTACCAATCAGGATGGAAGCCAATATGGCTGCTTTTGTAAGATCTTAAAAACTATGAATTGTCATATAGTCATAAATATGGCCGTCATTTGAATTAAAGTATGTGGTCAAAAACAAAATAATTACCAGATACGAGTATTAATTGCTCAAAGACATACATCTCAACTTAATTTAAACTTTATAATCATTTGGGTGTTTGTTTAACTAAATACAATACAGATCTCTCGTAATTTATTAGTTTAAAGAACGGCAAAAAGGGCAAGCCACATTGGCCCGACATCTTAACATTTTGCATGTTAAAGAAACAGAAATTCCAGATAAGAATGTCAATGGGAAGATACTTATCCAGTCCTTAATTACACCTTATAATCATAATTAAGTTGATGTAACTACATATAAACAAATATAATGTAGGTTTTAAGATTTTTAAAGGCGGCTGTATTGGCTGCCATCTTGCTTTTGAAAATGTCCATTACAGAGAAATGCCAAATAAGGGTTCTAGTGATCAAAAATACATGTCTCTCATGCGTGTAAAGCATAAAAGATGCATATAGACACTGGAAATAAGCCTCTAACTGCAAAAATGTGCAGAACACTTGACGGGTCCGGATGCGTGGAAATGCATTTAGAGGTGTTAAAGTAACACTGCAGAGTGTGATCAATTGTAACAGATTTGGACACCTCTGACAGAAATTTTTAGGTGTGGCAGCATGTATTCAAGTAGCGTAAAGAGGTATAATGGAGGTGGGTGTTAGATAATTTTACTGATTCCGGGCGCATATTTAACTTTTGAGCAGCCATATGGGATTTTTGTGGCAATGTATGTATGATAAAATTACGTTTACCAACACTTTCTCGTGCTTAAAACACCGGTAGAGTACCGGAAATATTGTTTCTATCTGAAATACTTAAGGGATTATAAGTGATTTTGGACACATGGTGGCAGCCATATTGGATGTTAAATGGCACTGTAACAAATTTGGCACACCCTCCAAAAATATTGCCTTAGGCCTAATGAAATAAAATTAGCAATAGAAAGTCGGTACTACATTGCCATCTTCCGGCTGGGGGACTAAAAGTTATACGGAGAGCAAGATAAAGAATACTCAGAGTTGCAAAAGGCAGGGATACAGGTGTTTGTAAAGAAAATAAAATACAGAAGGGAGAGGGGGATGAGGTAAAGGATAGAGATAGAATAGGCGGGGAAAGGACCCAGGATGGGGTAGGGGGTGGACGGGGACCCCCCCCCCCAAAAAGAAATAAAAATAAGAAAATTAAAAAATCAAAAAAGGGGAAATTTCCCTTTTTTCACCTTGAAAACAGACGTTAGGGCCTTGAAACACGATGATTATATATATGTATAAAATTAAAAAAGCCAAATTTTCAAAATTTAATTTGTTCTCTTCGGTTGGAGGACGGAAAGGGGGGGGATTCTTTGGGGGACTATAGCCAGCGAAAAGAGGGGTAAAGTAAAGTTTGAGGGGGCTTTTATGTAACAGAAAGATAGGAAGGAAGTGATCGGGGCTTAAAAGATTTTGTGAAAGAGTAGAAATCCCACCCACCTAAAGCCCCCGCAATTTAATCAAGTTGTTTTTTCTATATAGGCCTATTGTGGCGTGGGTCCGTATAATATAACACTTTATTTCAGTCTAATGCCGTAAGAGGAACGGTCCTTTCTTTGATCTTAACGAAATAAAGTGCAACATAATACCCATAATATCACACTTTATTATTGGTCCGTTCCATTAAGAAGAACGGTAAACCCCAATATTTTTATATATAGCTGAGGATATCAAGCATATATATATAATAGTGTTTCAAGCCCCGCTTGGTCATTTTGTACGGGGAATCTACATTGAAAGCAGACTTGGCGGCTTGAATCACGATTATATATATAGCAGTAGATAAACCTTATTTGTTATACCTCGCCATTTAAATTCACAAACCAAAGCTGGCAGACAAATGTCTAACAGAAAGCACAGCCCCAGTCTTTGTTTGACTTCCAGTAAGAATACTACAGATTGCAAAAAGCATGGGATCAAGCGTTTTTGTTCAGAGACATAAAATCCATCACTTGCCTAGTGGGATTAGTCAGACATATATATAATGTGTTTAAGCCCCGCTGGTTATTTTGTAGGGGAATCTCCATTGAAAACAGTCCGTCGGGGCTTGAAAACACGATTATATATAGAGCAGTGAACTTACACAAATTTAATTTGTTCCTTCGTCGGAGGACGGAAAAGGGGGGATTTCTTTGGGGACTATAAGGAGCGAAAGCGGGGTAAAGTAAATTTTGAGGGGGCTTTTTACGTAAAGGGGAAGATAGAAGGAAGTGATCGGGGCTTAAAAGATGTGAAAAAATGAGAAATCACTCTAAAGCCCCCGCAATTTAATAGGTGTATATAGGCCTAGGTGGCGTGGTCCGTATAATATAACACTTACTTTAGTTGCTAATGCGTAAGAGGAACGGTCCTTCTTTGAGAGTAACGAAATAAAGTGCAACATAATCCCCATAAATCCCCACCCACCCAAAAAATCCAGATACCTTTCTTTTGCACGTTCCTTCCAGCTTCCGTAAGAAGAACGGTAAACACCTATATTTTTATATATATTGAGGAATCAAAACTATATACAATCGTGTTTCAAGCCCCGCGTGGTTATTTTGTACGGGGAATCTCCATTGAAACAGGACCGTCGGGGCTGGAAATACGATTATATAATAGCGGTGGATAACCTGGACCTCGGTGTCATTTCTAAATTAAACCATATAAGAGGAAACAGTCCAAGTTCCTTTGATATTAACGAATAAAGTGCAGCATAATTCACATAATATCAAATCTTTATTATTGTCCTTTCCATAAGAAGCACGGTAAACACCATTATTTTTATAATAAGTGGGATATCAAGGGTATATATATAATCGTGGTTCAAGCCCCGACTTGGTATGTTGTACGGGGAATCTCCATTGAAAGCCGACGTTCGGGGCTTGAAAAACGATTATATATATAGCGGTAGATATCACTTAGTCTAATTTGTTTCCGTCCTTTTTAGAGTACAAGTGTTGAATCAATTAAAAATGCATATGGTTGCCATACGAACTCTCACGCTCTCGCATGTGTCGTAGTTTGTGACTAGTGTGTGCGTTCAGACACTGATGGTCTTTTGATGCAGAGAGCTTATTTCAAACAAGCTAGGGAGTCAAATTGTGACGTCATACTACAGGGGATTGAAAACACGACTATTGCACGGAGACTTGAATGGTTAGCAGAGTTAGGAAATAATATGCACATTTTAGAATGCCTATTCGTTTCACTTGAATGGTAGAAACAATCCAATGAAATGGTCATAAAGGGTCCAACGCAAACAGGCCTCGTAGACACACACGTTTGTATTCCACTCCGATGAACAAGGCTGCGATGACTAAAGATTCGGATTTATTAGAACGTAAGCGCAGTGTTGTTGTCGGGAGTGATTCTAGCAGGGAAGCAATAGTGTCGGAGTCATCCACTTGGGTATCTCATCAGTGGATCTTCCAGATTGAATGTTACGATTCGGTAAACTCCCAGACTCCCAGCTGTTACAAACAGATGCTAATCATGGCGAAATGAAAAAAGGGCATTTGCAAAAAAACATCAACTAGTACATGGATAACAAGGACAAACAACTATGGGTGTTGCCACACAAGGCATAAAAATGAAATAAAGAACAAACATTTAACAAAAAACAGAAAAATCAATTAAACAACACAAAACAAAAAACAAAAAACAAACGGAAAGCAGGCAAATAACAATTGAGACAGGAAAACGATCAGATTTGATTTTGTTTTGAAATGCAATGGATGGTGATGGCTTTGGGCACCTATTCCATTCTTTTGTACCAGCAACAGAAAAGACCTGGAACCCGTAGATTTGATTGGCTGAGTGCACACAAAACGAGCTGTCAGTGGAATATCTTAGTCACTCCCTGCCAGGAACTTAGAGAGTTAAGCAAGCGACAGATAAAGAAATTTGAAGAATTACATCACATCTTGGGAGCCATGGAGCTAAGAGATACGTTCGCAGCCTTCTCAGAGCGAAAGGCGGAGAAAACCGGACGAGCTGCCCGATTTTAAAGTTTTGAAGCCTGTTGATTTCTCCCTGAGTGATACCATAGAGGACAGAATCACCACAGTCACAGGGATGGTTATAAGAGGAGCGGACTGCGTGGTGGCAAGTGTCCTACGATGTAATTACAAATACGCTAAAGATTGACAGAGAGGAGTTTGGAACGTTTGCCAAAATGAAGGGTTTCAGAAAACAGAACTAATGAACAGACGTGGTGCTGCAACAATACATTTTGTTTTCCTCATTAAGTTTTAGTTTATTGTCCAACCATCCATCGTTTGCGGTCTGCGATACAAGCAGAGAGTCTGTTTAGAGCAATCTGACACTAGGAATAGTCGGGACCAAATGATGTGTAGCGTTGTGTATATCTGCGTACAAATGATAACTTACATGTGACGCACAATTGATGCCCAGCAATGGCTTGGTTTTGTATAAATGGAATAGATAGGGACCACCACTGAACCCTGAGGAACCCCAAGTTTTATCTGCAATGTAGAAACGATGAACTTCCAGACCCCCAGAAAATGGTTAAGCCTATTCAAGCACGCGAGCACGGAGACAAAAGAGTGGCTAACCTGGTGAGCAGTAAGTCGTGGTCTATCGTGTCGAACGCAGCCGAACAGATCTAAGAAGACAAGAAGGACTGCTTCATTTTCACAATAACATCTAAAAAGAAAAAAAAAAACAAAAATCGTTTTTATAAAAAGCACAGTTTTTTTAAAACTCATGTTGTCAAGAAAAAATGGTTCATTTTGACAGTTAATAAGCGGAAAAAAAATGTCCAACAAGAAACTGGTTCATTTCGACCATTAAGCAACCAAAGAAAAAAGACACTCTCTAGAAAGTGGTTCCATTTCGGCACTAATAAGCAAAAAATAAAGCGTATGTTAGTATTGCACTTTATTCCGTTAAATTTTAAAAAGGGGATTTCTGTTGGGCGACTATAGCCAGCGAAACACACCGAACAAGAGGGGTAATAAAGTAATTTGAGATGGGCTTTTACATAGAAAGGAAGGATAGGAAGGAAGGGAAAGAAAAAAATAAAAAACTTTTGAGAAAACAATAAACACAAGCCCCTTAATTTAATAAATTCGAGGCAGGTCTCTATGCACTTTTTTCCGTTCTTAAAGTCAACTAAAGGTACAATAAAATAAACAGTAGTATGATTGACAATGTATAAATTTACTTATTCCAGTCTTAGGCTGTGTAACAGGCAACGGAAAACACAATTATCTTATATATATATATATAGAGAGGAGAGACGAGAGAGAGGGAGGATAATCCAAGCTATATATATAATAGTGTTTCAAGCCCCGCCTTGTTATTTGTACGGGGAATCTCCAATGAAAACAGACGTTCGGGGCTTGAGAAACACGATTATATATAGCAGTGAATAAAAACATGGACATCTGTGCTATTTTCTAAATTAAATAATAGGAAGAGGAAACAGTCCCTTCCTTTGATATTAACAATAAAGTGCAACATCATCAACATAATATCACACTTTTATTTCTGTCTTTTCCGTAAGAAGAACGGGTTTAAAACCTCCTATTATTTTTATATATATCTGAGGATATCAAGCTATATATACAATCGTGTTTCAAGCCCCGCTTGGTTATTTTGTACGGGACATCTCTCATTGAACAAAACAGGAACGTTCGGGGCTGGAAATACGATTATATAATAGCGGTGGATAAACCTGGACCTGTGGTATTTCTAAATTAAAGGCATATAAGAGCAAACAGTCCCTTTCTTTGATATTAACGAAATAAAGTGCAAACATAATTCACCTAATACACACTTATTTGTCTTTTCCTTAAGAAGAACGGTAAACACCAATTATTTTTATATATAGCTGAGGATATCAAGCTATAAATAAATCGTGTTTTGCCGCCACCGCCTGGTTATTTTGTACGGGGCGGGAATCTCCATTGAAAGCAGACGTTCGGGGGCTTGAAACACGATTATATATTATAGCGGTGGATATCACTTAGTCTAATTTGTTTCCCGTCCTTTTTGAGTACAAGAGTGTTGAATCAAATTAAAATGCATTGGCTTGTTCGCCCGAACCATTCGTCCGTCCTCCTTCAACTGTCTTTTTCCCCCTCCCACCCCCACCCATCTTCGTCGTCCCTGAGTTACTTTACCTTACCATACGAACTCTCACGCTCTCGCATCACGTCTGTTTTGCCAGTTGGGAAATTTTCGTTGCACATGCGTAGCAGTAAAGTGCGAATATTTCACCCAAATTTCCCTTTGTAATACACATTTTACACAAATCGTCATTTGCTACCGTTTTCTATGGAACAAATTATTTTATCCATTTATATTATTTTAAATTTTACTGTGAAGCTTTCATCTAACTCCATAAATATAGCTAATGAGTGTGCAAAATAAAACGCACAAGTGAAGCGAGGCTCTAGAAACGTAAACAAATTTTCAGGCGAAAGGAAAGGCACCTGGGGTTGATTACTTCGATTGACCGCAGAGTAAACAAGCAGATTCTTCAGTAATATCTTGATCGAAACCAAACTTTATCAAGTAGGGCCACCACAGTATTGTGAAAATCAAGTAATCGATGTTTACAGCACCTTATCAATCTGTACGCTTTTGATGATACCGACCAAATACGTAAATCGAGGCTCGGGGATCAAAATTTTGAAGAGTTGCATATAACAAGACCAACAGTCAGTTTGTGTTGTAGCTTCACTCCTTCAGCCTAGCCTAGCAATTCATGATGCATGCATGCTAAAGCAAGCTACATGACATGTCATGTGCATGCATCCATCACTGCAAACTGATATTCATACTGATTGTTAGCAATCTCCAGGGACTTCATCGGCCTCAACATTGAACCGGCATGCCTGCCAAAGATGTGAAAAAACAACTCTGTTGGAGCACCCCCCCCCAAAGCAGTCCGCACTTGAAGTAAGTCAGACCCCCCACAAGGAAATTGATATTTATTGATAATAACTTGGCCAAGAAACAGTTTGGTCTCATTGTTATGATTGTGCCACCAAAAAAAGAACCCCCGAAAAATAGCTTTTGATATGAGCATTTTTAACGCATTTTAATAATTATGGAAAGATAAAAGGATTAGAAATGCACCGTTATGAAAAACATTTGACCAATCCAAAAGTGAGGAGGGAGGGCTACGAGAACCTGATATTTTTTAAATATGCAGCCCCTTGAGACAATATGTTTTAGTCGTTTCTTGCCTTAATTAAATGAAATAAAGTATTGTTTTTGCTTAAGTTTGGTAATAATTTCTTGGGCCATGGCGTACGTGCGCCGTTGCTTGTGGCATGAACTGCGTCTATGTGCAACCCAGTGGTGCGCCGTGTTTGGGCGGGGAGGAGGAGCGGGCGTACCTACTGGCCAAGAAAATTATTACTCCAACATATAGTACGTTTGTTGTGCATGTACATATTCTGCTGGCCTCGTATCACACTGTAGGTGTATACTGATTGTGGTTTGTTATTGTAGGGGGATGACCCGATTAAAAATTGTAAAACTTTTCATCTTGGTTTAATATAGGGACCCCAATAATTGGGCAGGGTTCGATTTTTTTTTAGATTTAGAGGGTGGTTTTACAGCACAAATGTGATCTAACTTTGGCTGTTGGTTGCATGCAGAATTTTCCCTCGTGCATGTAAAAATTTGTATTTTTCTTTTTGCCCATTTTAAGGAAGAAATCAATGCATGGTGCATGTAAATTTTATTCTTTTCTAAATCTGACCCCTGCCCCCCAATACCCCATCTGTATAAATTAGTTTTGATTTTATATGAAAGAGTAAGGCCTTGCTTCTCCAGATACAAAAAACTTTTTGCTAATACGATAAATCTGGTGATTTAGGGATGATGTGATATTGGCCCCATTAGGGTGTAATTTAAATAAATTCAATGAATATACCATAATATTAAAATTTGGGTGGGTGTGGGTGGGTTACTAAAAATAGACGCCAATGAAATATTTTTGTCACAGACGGTTACGAAATGCTAACCCTGAACTTGTTCAGGCCTCAAAAAACTTGGTACTTGTCTAAAAAAAGGTTAATATTTTAATTGAATGTTGGAAAAAAATTATTCTCTCCCCCTCCCCAGCCCCCCCCACCAAAAAAACAAAAAAGAAAAAAATCTGATCTTCAAACATGCAATACTCTTTGAAATTCAGGTGCATAACAAGAAATCTGTTTGAGGGAGGTGGGGGTGAGGTAAGGACTGGATTTATCTGATGGTTCAATTTTGTAAAGATCGTATTTTATTTTTTGATGTATTTTTTACAGTAAACTTTCATTATATTTGTTTTTCTATACAATATAGGGGGACATTGTGGACATTGGTGTTCGGCTCGGGGTACATGTAAATGCGAGTAGATGTGCCCCCAAATGTGCATCCATTGTGGAGATTAGAGCTGCTACCCAATTGCCAGAAATTTCTCAAAGTAGTGCTCTTCAATGGTGAGCTGCTTCGGAATCCCATGTTCCTGCAACCTAAAAAAAAATGCAAGGCCGGCCATAGGCCTGACGTCACCAAAGTCACCTCACAAACATTGACTACATTGCTCCTTAAAGAGAGGGAGCAGCAATTATTTCCACTTTGCGTGTGTTACATTAAACATCAGGGAAAAATTCACCAGAAAAGCAGGTCCAAAATACAAATATTAAAAAGTCCATGCACTGTGCATGTAATTCTAACAGTTACATGCACAAAAATAATTGGTACTTGACCCAGTGCAAAGTTCCTGGTAAGGAAAAAAATTACAATTTGAGAATCATAAGTACGGCTTTTAACCATTTAGTAAGGGTGAGTGTTCGTGACATTATATTAAAAAACATGGACAAACATGCAATTTCATGACAAAAAAACATTTACATACACATGTGCAGGGTAAATAGTGAAAGCTTGCATGCAAGCCAAAATGTTGCTTGCATTTGTGCATGTGTGCACGTGGTATTTCGAACACTGCAGAAAAGTGCCACATTATCAACAATCCGGAAAGCATACATTTACTAGCTAGCTGGGAACTAATCCCAGTTTGATTTGTTATGATGACCAGCAAGGAAAATTAAATATGTGTAGTCACAGATTTGATGTTTTTCAGGAGGAATAAGGGCATTTCCCCCATCCTGTCTAGGGCACAAATCATTAAAGACATTTGATTTGAGTATCATCCCAAGCCCATTTGGAACTGTCAAACACTGTACTCTGCAGGCTACACGTTACCATACCCACACATGCGGTGCGGCACTGGGGGAGTACCCCCCTGAGAATTTCAAAAATTCCATGAAATGGGTTTTAAGCAATAAAATGCATCAAATGTTTTTTCAACTATATGAGTTAACACGATAAAATTTCGCCCCCTTTCTATGATTGTCCCTGCGCTTTGCCCTGCCACATGTGCAGCAATTGGCAACAGAAAATTAATGTAGAGTCTCTTCTTCATAAGAATGAAAGACTTGAACATCGCGCAGTGTGCAATGATTTGTAAATCAGGGGATGCCCCAAATTTATTAGAGGTTGCATTTGTGATCTGAGTACCTCCTTATTTATTTGCAAATATATATGTGTATCCACAAGAAAGGTTATTCAGGCGATTATTCTGATGGTGCCTTTATGATTAAAATGAACAAATGTTTGTATCCTGCCCATAGGCCACTGTGTTGAAAGTTCTGTCTGTTTACAGAGAGAAAAAATCCCCCCCCAAATGACAAATTCTTCCAGATCTGCAATTATTTTACATTAGGCATGCACACGTCAATACTATAACTTGGCCAACGGCTTCAGATGATATTAAAATCTCAACTTTTTTTTGGCAAGTTTGGGGAGATGAATCTATGGATCACGAAAATTGCCCTTATTATTGGAAAAGTTGGAGTTTTATATGAGATTGAGTCAAGCTACACAAATACACTCAGAAAAATTTCATGTTAAGTGTACCTATCCTGCATCCAGTGCTATGTAGTTCAAGATTTTGTAAAATTTGCTGAGTCACAGAAGAACCATATTTAAAGCGTTGCTTGTTCCGATTGTCTTTGGGACCCCCCTGATTTAAGTAGTATCGATTTTGAGATCAGATGTGATGAACAAGGCCTTATTTTTCTCATTGTCGTTTGAAAATTTCAGTTTTCAAATCCATATTTCTTTCTCCCAAGCAAGTTTTTGTGGTTAAACCATCAAATATTGCAGTAGTGAATAGGGCTTGCTTATTGCATTATCGTTGTTTTCTAGCATTCGAAACCTGTAAATTTTTTGGTTAAATTTTGCGTCACAGGCAAGCACCCTAACCGCTAGGTCACGCTCTTGGGCTTGCCTACAGTAAACACTTATGTGTGGTATATAAGAGTACGATAGGGAATTGTGTTTACAAACCCGGGGGGGGGGCCACTCCATCTTGTTAAGCCACGCAACATGCAAGCTAGCTGTAAGACACCCTTTTCAGGCATCGTGTCCACCCAAAAGACTCCATATTTTTTTAATTTCACCCCCCCCCCCCCCCCCCCCAAAGACCACATATTTGTGAACAATTTTACCACTGTCACCCAAAGCCCTATTTTGGAGAAAATTGTTGAAAAATTAACATCATTTAACCCCAAAACCTTTTATTTTTTAGAAAATTTCGCAAAAAATTCTCACCCAAAGACCCATTTTTTTGAAACAAATTTGCTAATTTGTCCACACTCTCTGAATCCCCCTATTTTGGGCAATTTGGCTTCTCTCGGCCCTAAAGACCCCCTATTTTTTCAGTCCTCTGTCAAGAATTGTCCCAGGGTTTGGAAAGTACGAGCCTTTTTGCCCCATATCCATTTTCATAGGTGAGTGCCCCCCCCCCCCCCCCCACCCGGGTTACAAAAGCTTATTTTATATAGGACGGAAATTAAGCTTAGCGGTGTTCCACACAGTGATTTGTATGGGGACAAGCATAATGTATTGTAAATGCAAAAAGTGTGATTTGTTAGAACATTGTGGGGCTACGTTCCCCACTGAATGTCCAGACAGACATGAGGGCCACAATAAATAGATGGGAATTAGAGAATGTTTTTTTAATAATTTTGATTTGAGTTTGTATGTACTAGAGATTATGCATCCTCCCCCGCCCACAAAAATGGTTTGAATTGACAAAAAGTTATTAAATCTGGATTAAATTAATTAAAAAAATCAAGTAAAACTTCTGTAGTCTTGTCTGTGTGATTGTATTTTAGTATTGATTTAGGAAATAGGGTTGGTTACATTGTAAATATGACTAGTGACATTTTTTTTCAATTTATGAAAAGCAACTCTTTTTTTAAATTTTATGATATAGGTTTTGCCTCTTTATTTTTTTTCGAGTCAGTGACTTTCAGTGTGTAATGAAAATATCGCAGCCATTTTTTTTTAATTAAATCGAAAGCATTGATTCCCCAAACGCTAGCGTATGCAACGCGCGTGTATAAAGGCAGTGCGATAATGCACACGCAAAACATTTGTCAGAATGCTGGACGTCACTGACTCGGAGGAAGGGTTTAAATGGCGAGAATAGCTACCTTTTTTTTATGATATTATTTATGATATATTGAACCTTATGACGAGCAGTTTGACCCAACTTGCACTTTCAAAAGTGCGACTCAAGCACGCTACGCAGGGTTAAGGTAAAGATGAGCTCTCTATAGTGGTATTGAAAAAACTTTATTATGGACTTATGAGTTTTTGAAAAAAAAAAGACTTGCACTCTGGTGAGTGTTAGTATAAAACTTTCCCCATGGCACTGTTGAGTAAAAAATTGCCCCACTGGGAACGTAAAAAAAAAAAAAAGGCCCAAATGTGGTCCCGGGCCAAAAAAAAAATGCCCCAATCTCGGCCAATGACTGACCCTAAAAAAAAATGCCCCACATCACTGGTTGAGTAAAAATGCCCCACTGATGAGTAAAAAATGGGCTCCCATGTGCGTTAACAAAAATTAAAACAATAAATGGCCCCACGGTGAAGTTAAACAAAAATGCCCCACTGGTTATTAAAAAATGCTATTGGTAGGCTAGGGCTGGGGCTAGGCTATATATACTGTGTGTCATCTCAAGTTGAAGGTGACGTCATTACGCGTTTCTGCGTTCCCACAGGCATTATCGATCGTGCCGGCCTGTATTCGCGTGCGTATCATGTTATGATTCCAAGGGATTACGTGCGTGATTCGTGGCTCTGTTCAAACATAAAAAGGACAAGTGACGTCACCTTCAACTTAAGATGAAACAACCTTATAGGCTAGACTATGCTGGGACTTGGAATGGCTATCATGGCTATGCCATGGCACACACACACAAATTCGGCAGTATTTTCCCATATCATTTCAACTGATTTATGCCCTACCCAGGCCTAACTAGGCTATGTCCAATGGGAATCAAGTCCCCAATATGCTTTATTACAAAAGTTAGACTAGCCTCACACTTAGGAAAGAATATGGGGGGCTATCACTTCCATCGGGACCACCCAAACTCAAGAGTTTTTTTTTACTCTCAACATGATGAGTATAAAAATGCCCCACTGTTGGTCAAAATAAAACAAAATTGCCACAACCTGCTGTTAAAAATGCTATTTGGTAGGCTAGGCTTGGGCAGGGCTAGACTAGGCTATGCTGGGACTGGGAGGCTATATCGGGTACACACACACAACACATTTTTTTTTTTTTGTTCTGGCTAGCAGTTATTTTCCCATTAGCCCCCATTTCATTTACTGATTTATAGTACCTACCCAGGCTAAACTAGGCTACAAGGAATTTCAAGGCATATTGATTTTTGATGGACAAAAGGAGCAATACTTTCATGTTATAATCATTTGAACGCTGGTTTTCCAAGCAGTTCAAAATCTTGCCGCTTATCTCAAAATGAAAATTTTCTGAATTATCGGTTTCATGGTGAGCAGTTCACCAATAGGGGCATCCAGTACCCACAATATGCTTTATTACAAACTTATTGACTGCCATGAGGGAAATGGTTTGCAAAATAACTACCCGAGGTGATGGAGACCGTGAGCAGACTAAATAGTAGGCTCAACAGTTCTCCAGTCACTGAGGAGAGGTATTTTGCACTATTTACGAATATAGAGCCAACGGTCAATATTTGTTTCATATAACATATACAAAATATTTCTATCATTTGAAAAACTTGCCAAGGCTCGTCGAAGTCAGCATGCCACACCGCAACTCAAGGCTAGTCAAGATTACCAATGCCAGGGAAAAAAGGTTCCCATAAAAATGAACTATTTCTCCCCGATGGGAGAAATAGTTAGCTATTTATGGGACTTTTTTCCCCTCCTGTGAAATTTTGGGGAATTTAGTCTCAAATATTTATGTCACGTGATATGTATCCACCAATCAAAATGACAGAAAACATTTTTATGTGTTATATAATACAGAATATATTCTTCTAGCCTCACTAGGCAGGTATAGGGGGGCTACCACTATCCTTCCATCGAAACCCAACACTCAGTTGGTTTTTTTTTACTCATCAGTACGTGTAAAAAAAAATGCCCCATGTTGAGTAAAAAAAAAAAATGGCCCCACTGGCGAGTAAAAAAAAAAAAAGGCCCCCACTGGTTGAGTAAAAAAAATGCCCACTGGTTACCCCCCACCCAAAAAAAGGCTTTTGGTAGGCTAGGCTTGGCCAGGAGCTAGGACTAGGCTAGGCTATGCTGGAACTGGGAGGCTATCAGGGTACACACCACCCCAACACCACATTTATTTGAGTTATTGCAAGTAGTATTTTCCCATAGCATTTCATTACTGATTTATACCCTACCCAGCAGGCCTAACTAGGCTACATGATACATCCAATGGGGCATCCAGTCCCCACAAATATATTACAGGAATAGACTAGCATGACAAGCTAGCCTCACGAGGCATTGCATGCTAGGAAAGGGAAAAGGCGCTATCCTTCCATCGAACACCTATTTTTCAAACTCAAGAGTTTGTGAGTGTCAGTTTTACCCCGCCCCGAATTACTTTTCCAATTTCCCGCCAATTTACGTTACCCACCCAACGGACCAAGCCCATTACCTGATGCTGTCGACACATCAAAATTCATTAATTTGCGTTTTTTTTAATTGCCACTTCAGGCGATATCGAGTAAACATTCAAAACATTGCGGAGAGGTTAGGTTTTTGATGCTGCCATCACCAATACAGAAGAAAGAAGGGTTACATACACATGGAAAACTTGCAATGAGTTCTTCATTTGCCGGTTTTTAAAAAAAGAGACTTTAAAAGTGGCCCTGCATTCATGGACCATTTTGTAAAATTTCACACGAAAGGCATAAAAGATGGTCCTATTCAGAGCATTTTTGCGATACCAATTTGTTTTCACTCTGACGTCCTATGATCAATTAATAATCAATAATACGTTTGTTGGAGCTGTTTTAAACATTAGTGGAGAGAATTATATTCTGATTATGTGAGATTATCTATATTATATAGATTAGCGCGTATTGGTGATTTACCCGGAGCGTTCATGTACACAAAAAAAACGCCTATTGCTTGCGTGTGTCATGCCCATCGCCCACTGTAAAGTCGCGACAACGCGCACAGACTACATTCGCTTTCGGGCAATCCAAAAGACGTGGATCTGTGTACGTAGTTTGTTGTTACTAGCTGTGTGCGTTCGGCTGGAAATGGAATTGGTCTTTTGTGCAGACAGGAGCTTATTTCAAACAAGCTGGGAGTCAATTGTGAACGTCATACTTACCGGGGATTGATAAAACACGATATTGCCACAAGTATCCCGGGACTTCCCGTTTGAGGGGTTTGCGTTCCACACAAAACACATTGGATTTCAGCAGGTTTAAGAGTTATAAAATCCTGCTACGGGTGACGAATCATGAAAACTTTGTACATTCGAGCATGGTGCAGAATCAGAATTCGTAAGCCATGTGTAAAACACATCGGGAGTGAACCAGTAATTTCACTACTTAACTTGTGCAATAATTAATAGGCCCTTACTGACGATTACTTCAGTATGCTGCCAATCTCTTAAATCGCATGATGACTCTATTTCATCTTTTTAAAGTTATTAGAGTGCAATCTGTTGAATCGCCGAGCCATAAGATTCATGTTGAAGATGGAGACGACACCCAACTTTTGTTGAAAACATTGCGTCTTTGTGACCGTGTCATTGAATGACAATCTGTAACTAGTGCAATATGTCAGTTACATGCTACCGTTCCCAAATTCAACGTACTCCACAAATTCAAATACCGGACTTGTGTTCTTTCGTAATTTGAACAGAAGTAACCGGATTAAATTTCAATCTTCTCACATCTTAGCGGAGATGTGCCCTTGAATCCAGGTCCTACTTTGTCATCACAAAACTCTTAAAACCTCGATTAAAACAACTTTGATGTTTCTCAAATACCTAGGCCATATCAGAGACTCAGGAGGACAGTTTGACTGTGTTAAAGGAGAGCCTGCACTTCACACATCTTAATGTCCGATCCCTGTTTTCCCCCCCCCCCCCCCAAAACTTTCAAAATGAGGATTATTGCTGAAAAAAACATCTGGCCGCATAGTAGTGATTGCTCTATCTGGAAACATGGATAGATGACTTCCAGTACTAACTCTGAACTTGTGATGGAAATTTCCATCGAGGGTATACACTGCCTTGCGCAATGACAGGATACAGACCAGGGGAGGTGTTGTGGTATATATAAAACATGATATTGCCTTTTCACCAAAAGACTGATTTGCATAATGACACAAAAATTGAGGCACTATGGTTTGGTTGAAATACTTCTTCCTAGATCTAAGCACTCATTGCTGGTGTATGTTATAGGCCTGATCCCGAGGACCTTGGTTTTCTAATTCAATTTGAGGAAGGGGAAAACGGGAAACGGTTCTCCAAAATTAGATCTGATTGCGAGATATGGTCCTTGGTGATTTTAACATCAATAACCTATTGCCTGTAAATTCATGTACGATATTGAGGAAGTATTAGATGTTTTGAATTTATTTATCTGAAAAAATCTCATAAATGAACCAACTCGTTTTCCTAGTCCTTAGGTTGTTTAGATCACATTCTTTGTAAACAACACAAACAAAAAATCTTGTCATATCAGGTACAATATGTATTGGCATGAGTGATCACATTCTTATTCTATCGTTCTCGTAAGGTCGGTTTTTTTTTTTATTAAAAAAGGTGTTTTTGTGTTTTTTAATGTTATTTAAAAATACGTTCTTTTAAAAACTTATTCGGTTTGAATTTTGTTAAATGCCATTTTCAATGCAGGATTTGTCAGGTGTATATTGTAGCAATGTTGATCAGGCTTGGGACTTTTTTAGGACGATTCTTAGACAGTATTTTGGGGGACAGCTTGCTCTATAAAAGAAAAATTCGTAGGAAGAGTCGTCGAAACTGAGCCAGGGATCAACAATGATATTCTTGAAGATATTAGGTGCAGAGAAACAAGTTTCTCTACAGTTTCAAAAAAAAAAACAAAAACCCAAGCTTTGTATTTCTTGAATTATTGTAAATTAGCAATAAGGTTCAGAGAGCCGTAAGAAAAGCAAAGGCTAACTTTTTAGGGACAAAGTTGAGGAGTACACAATTTGATCCACAAAAAAAAAATCTGCAACAATTCAAATTCCTTGGGCTATAATCCCAAAAGTAAGGACCAGTCCAACGTGGTTCTGAAACATTGATGGTAAACCTGGTTTGATTCTGGTGCTGTTGCAATACAATCAATACATTTTTTACTACTGTGGCAAGTACATGGTCAAAAAAATTGCCATTGCTTTTGGGAAAGGTTTGCTATAGATTCCATTACCATTTCAAGGGATATTACAAACAAATGGGGGGGGTAGGTCTTACAAAAAAGGCTTCAAAGCTTTCTTCAGTCATCCTCTACTTTGTTATTAAAGAGGCTTCTGTTCACTGAAAGCCCGATTTAAAAGTACGGGTCTTGATGAAATCCCAGCTAGGTTTTTGAGGATGGTGCAACAGCATTAAAAGATCAGCTCACGCACCCCATCATTTACCCCTTGTCTATTACATCAAACACAGTTCCTGAAGATTTTAAATCTGCCCGTGTTAGGACCACTTATTTTAAAGAAACAACAGCCGGTCTGATTGGGCAAATACAGGCCTGTTAGTCGACCTTTGTACTTCATCAAACACTTCTGGAAAGAGCTGTTTTTAAACCAGGTAGATTCTGTACACTTGCGTTTGTGCCAAACAATATACTTTATAGTTACCAATCTGTTTTAGGGAACTCTTTTACACTGATACCGGTTTGATCCATCTAACAGATTATATTCAAGATCAATGTTTTTCCAAGGTGTAATTATAATGCTTAGTCTTACTAGATCTCCAAAAGGCGTTCGACACTGTCGACCAGTCATTCTTTGCAACACTTTTAAAGCCATGGGCATAGATTCTGTGGAATGGTTTAGATCGTACCTCAGTGGTAGAAAACCCAAATTGTTCATGTGAACAAGGTGGATTCAGACCCCCTTCAAATTCCTGTGGGTTCCACAAGGCAGATTTTGGGCCCCTTCGTTTTCTATGCTATATAAATGACATGGCCGCCAGTGTCGATTGCAAACTCCTGCTTTATGCAGACGATAGCGCTCTCTTGGTTTCGGACAAAAATCGCCAGTGCATTGCAGACAAACTTAGCAAGAATTGGAGTCATGCCGTCAGTGGCTGGGAGATAATTAAACTTGCTTTACATCCTGGTAAGACAGAATTGTGCTTCTGTTTGAGTTTCCAAAAGACAACTCAAAGGTCAACAATTTTTCAGTTTCATTGTGATGGTATAACGAAATTAAGCGGCGGATTCTGCTAAATATTTAGGGTTAAACCTTGATCAATCTTTGTCTGGGGAAAAAAATTGCCTTGATAATCCTTAAAAAAAGCTGTGATGCGAGGCTTGGATTTCTGTACAGACATGGCCCATTTGTTAAGTGAGGGAGGAAAACTCGCAAACATTGAGCACTGGCATATTTTATGTCACTATTGATTATTCATGTTCCTCATGGTATACAGTTCTTTCTCCACTATTATAAAAATAAGCTTCAAACCAATGCATAACAAGGTAGTTCGGTTTATTTGAATATGGTCCTCGCCACCTCAATTGGACATAAGGAGTTGGAGAGAGCCGGGTTGCTTTCAGTTAAAAGACAGAGTTGATTCAGATGAAATTGAAACCATGTTTTTAAAATTTTTCAGGGTGGTACTGCCCCAGATTATCTTAATGCTCATTTTACCCGTGCTATCTCTGTTTCACAACTATAATACCAGGGGTAGCCCATACAATTCATTGTCCCTAGGATCAAAGGACGAGCTACCATACATTTTTATACTGCAATCCATCATTGGAAATTTCCTTTTTTTTTTTTTGTTTTTTAACCCCCCCCCCCCCCCCCAATTCCATTTCAAAGGAAATGGTATAATTTGGCTCATTTCAAAAATGCCGTTAAAAAACATATTTCTGAGCAAGTAGGATAGCTGAACATAACCCAATGCATCATAATAGATATAGCTTCCCAAATTATTTTTTCTGTTTTGTTTTTTGCAATTTATTGCTTTTGGCAGTCTGTTTTTTAAAAAATGTTTTTGTCCATGCCTCTGCCTCTCTGTTGCTGCATTTTCTGCTTAAGGACCCCAATGGAATTAAGCTTTTGGAAAAAGGCTTTTTGGGCTATCCCTTGGTAATACTTACTACTGGGTTATTTTTTTTCCATTTTTCTCACATTGGAAATAGTTCTCTCGGTACCCACATCAATTGTTACCAATTAGATTTTATAATTTGTTATTTATACAATGTGCAATCTTTTGTATAGGTTATGTGTATTTTCTTTGGTATCATTTTGATTGATAAGTACTGAATAAAATGAAAATGAAAAATGGTGCTTATTTTGGGATCAATGGAAAGAGGAGGACATAGCTATCCACTGGTATCAACATCAAAAGCATCGGGTGCCCCCCCCCCCCCCCCTTTATAACAAATGTCCCTTGGTAATTAAACCGTGTACAAAAAAAAGGCTTGGTAAGATGAGGATTAAGGAGGCTGTGGTTGTGGTCTTGTGTATAGTAAGTAGCATTAGAACCAATTTTTACATTTTAAAGCGCCCTCTCTATCTATACAATTGAAAGGCTAACGACTTCATGTTTAAGTGTTTACTTTACCTCAAAATTCAATCAACAGGTTGCATGGACAAAGTATATTTAATTGGTTCTGACACGGCATTTGCCTTTGTAAAGAGGCTTTTTTAAGTGTGGTTTGTAAATACATGGTGTTTCATTGTTTGGGTGGCCCCATTTTGAAATATTACGCCCATCTAGAGGCAGGTTAAGCATGCCAAAAGGTGTCCAACTATTACCATCGTTGTGTTTTGGTTGCGACTAATTAGTCCACATAGTGCTGGAATTTGGATTAAAAAAATTACGAAGAATGTCAAAAAAGGACATTAAGTGAATATTGGCCGCCATTTTGAAAAAATCGCCCTCACTCTTTCACCCAGATGGGGATTTTTTGCGACAACCTGAGTTTGATAGCGTATGTAAGGTTTCGAAAAATAGTGGCCTCCAAATCCGGGGGGTGGCAGGGTTTCGGTTATGGGCTCATTACCTAATCAATATTAGCACCGTAGTTGCATCAAATGTTCACTCAACGAGACCCCTAAAATTCTAAAACGACCCTATTTGGGAGAAAATTTGCAAATTTGGTGCAACTTGGAGGGGTCATGAGTTTTAGTCTTGCTGTTTACTGTTTGGTTTGACTTCTTGGTGGGTTTCCTGGTGTCAAGTGGTGTATAGTGTGTGCACATGTGTCTGTGTGGGTCAGGGTTCATGTGTCAGATGTCCGGTGTTGGAGGTTTTGTGTTATGGTCAGGTGTCAGATATTGGTGTCAGGTGTCAAATGTTATCCACCAATGTTTGGTGTCGACTGTTATACCAGATATGGGTTTCAAATATGGGTGCAGATGGTGTCAGTGTTGGGGTCATGTTGGATGTTTGGGTGTCAGATGTTCTGTGTCAGTATTATTGTCAGATATTGCTTTGGGTGTCTTGTGTTGGTTATCAGATTCGGTATCAGGTGTTGGGTGTCTGTTGTTGTCATTATTTGTTGTCGATCTATCGGTGTTTCAGATGTGGAAAGTGTTGACTGTCCTGTGGGTGTCAGATGCGGGGTGTCAATATTGGTTGTCACTGTTTTGGTGTCAGTTGTCTGGTGCCAGAACTCAGATGTCTGTGGTCTTTGTGTCCGTGTCAGGGTCATGTGTCCGGTTCCTAGTTTCTGGTTTGTGCCTTTTCATTCTCAAAATGAAATGTTATAGTAATAAAGGACACCGCGATTCTGAAACAATAATATAAATTGTGTTTTTTCTCCGAAGACTCCCAAGTAACTGTCTGGCAATGGTTTGTACTTATCACTGTGTGACTCACACAATTACTTGGAGTATTGTACTCAAATCATCCCATTCATGTCACCCGCAAGGATTGCAGGAGATACGAATGTGAAAGTTTCAGTTAACCTTTTTTTCAAATTGCTTGTGAATTGTCACCAAACTCGTCATAGGTCACCCATAGACACATGCATGTCATGGCAGGGTTGAAGGTCACACATATGTGGTCCAAGGTCCTAAAGGGTCAACTTGGCAGAGGGTGGAAGGAAGGTGATTCGCAAAGTTTTGGGGGGAATTTGTTACCTCCTGCCTAAATGCTTGTGCCAATTTGCAGCCAACTTGATCACTGCAAGGGGGGGGGGGGGGGGGGGTTCTAATGTGGTACTCCAATTTGGGGTGCACATGGGCCAATTAAATGGGCATTCTTTGAAATCTATCAATTCGTTTTTCTACCACACATGAAATGCTTCAATCACCAAAGTTGGTCATTATAAGCACTCCCATATAGGTTTACTCCAATTCAATGGCATAATTTGCAAATCTATCAATTTTTTTTTGTCGCCTCACTATATGCAGGGACACATACTTTATTATCTGGACTGTGTTGTAGAAGTGTGTGTATCAGTTTCATGTGGTGGGGTACTCTGCTTGGGTTAGGTTCATGTGGTGTCCATTAAGGTTACAACAAAAACAATCAGATATTTTCAAAATATATATTTGTTGTGTAGTAATTAAAGTAGTCAACTATAACTTAAGATACTCACTAAAATCTCAATTCCAATGTGGAGATAATCGGATTTTCGTTTCATGCAGCTAACAACATTCTGTACAGTACAGTGCAGAGATACCGTGTATTCACTACATTTCGTATCCGGAATTTTTAAACAAAGTGCGATTTTCTATATGAAGGACTTCGATTTGAGCTTAATTAGTTCACACAGTGATTAGTAAATGGACAATCATATGTATATGCAAAAAAACCAATTTGTTTGAAATTGAGGGCACCCTCCCAGGAATCTCTGAGCCGCCTTTAAAGGGCATTCTTTTAAGGTCTTTTTTGGTATTCTTTATGAAGCATTTTTGGAGGTAATTCTTTTTAAGGTGAATTTTTTGAGGTCATCTTGGAAGGTCTTTTTTGAGCATTCTGTTGAAGATCATTTTTGAGGTATCTTTACAGGTTAATTTTTTTGAGGTCATTCTTTTAAGGCTTTTTTGAGGTCATGTGGGTCAGCTTAAAGGACTTCTTTGAAAATAATGTGATTATTAATAATGTGGAAGCTATAAAGGGCATTCTTTTAAGTCATTGTAGTTTCATCGTTTAAGTTCTTTTTGAGGTAATGGGGCCGATTACAGGGGCATTCTTTTGACATCTATCCATTTGTTTTTTGTGTCGCCTCACGTATATAGAGCAGGGAGGCACATACTTATCTGGACTTGGGTGGTAGAAGTGATTGGGGCATTTCATATGTGGGGTACTCTGGGTAGTCATGTGGGCCGATCAAAAGGGCATTCTTTTAAATATATCCATTTGTTTTTCTGCCCAAATCAAAATGGAACGATCACCAACTCGGCCAGTTAAACCCAAGCCCATATGAGGGTACATGTAAACACAGATGGGGGTCAAAGGTTTATGTTTACTCAATTAAGTTAAATTTGTTTGTTGCATCCACAGATCAAATTATCATGATCACCAATCTTGGTCGGAAACATCAGTGCCCAAGGCAGGGCATTTTGCAATCTTGAGTAGATTTTTGGCACTCATTGCTAACTAGTACCTATTTGCATAATTTATGGCCCAAGTGGAATTCCAGACCTGATATGAGTTGTTGTTACTGGTAGGGTATGAAACTTGGTGGGATTGGTCAACCTTCCCTGCTGAAAAAATTGAAGGTCAATTTAAAGTCATGTAGGTCATCCAAGGTCAAATCTTTACACATGGATGTATGTCATGAAACTTTGTGGTGTTTTTAAACAACATATGATATCAAAGATGTCCCAGTCATTTCCAGGTAAATCTTGGTCATCAAGGCCAACCAATTGAAATCACTGCAACCTGGTTGTATGGGCATGAACGTTGGTGGGTGTGGTCAACATTCATTACCAAAAATTTTGAAGGTTCCATTTCAAGATCAGTGGGTCTCCAGTCAATAACTACATAGGTTGAAGTCATGCAACTTGATGGGTTTATTCAACATTTGAAACCAACAATTTTCAAGGTCATTTCAGGTCCCTCGGCATCATCAAATCATTCGAGAACTGTCCTATATGTCTTATACTGACCCTTAAGGTTAACTATAAATGAATATTTCTGCTGCAAATAGGTGCTACAATCACTCATACTTGCTCCAAGAACCACTGACCAAACACTAAAATGGTGAGTACACATCAGCCTGACCTCCAATTAACCCCTAATTGAATGAATGCTTACTCTAAGAGAGCTTGTCATCAAAATAAATCCAGTCTAAATTGTTGTTTTTTTCTTTTATTTCTGTCCTAGGTGTTCTAACATGGCAACACTGACTCAAGTTTTCAATCTTAGGCTCTCATATCATGGAGGAACACTGTCATCAGTATACCAAGGGCAGTCAACCCAACACATGCATGCCATGTTGTCAGGTCCGCGCGTTGCCAGTGAGTACCCGGCTCAGTAGGGAATCCCAGCGCCCCCGGCTTAGCCTGACGAGACGGCTGAAAAGTCGAGATGGGAATGAAGGGGAGTAGATCAATTGGAGTCCTGCTGAAAGGGCCCACCTGGCCCAGGGGCCCTATTGGTGGGCGGGTGATCCGGGACTGCAGGGCTTGCCAGGAAGGTAGGAACCTGGGGGAATGGAAGGCAGGCCAGGTGCATATGGACAAAAGGTACAGATGTACAGCCTGACCTGTTTGACCCAAAGAAGCAAAGGATACTCTCCAGTTAGAAAATCGTCATTTTCTGTTTACAAACAGATCACAACTGGCTCAAATGGAGACATCCTGACATTTGACTGTGAACAGGCAAATCTGGGGCTCATACAGGTATGGAAACCCCTAAATTTACATGTCAAATACCAGGCACTTGTATTTTTATCATGTTTACTATGGCTATAAAGTCATCAAATCAGCATCCTGCTATTGCACTTACAAAAAGATGTACACGGGTCGCTAGTGACACATAAGATACTCTGTATGCCTCCTGACTTTCAGCATCTAGCAACACGGCAATTACTGCAGTTGGCAGTAGCCAATCAATGTGCTGACAGTTTTTAATGGGTATGATTATTAGTAACAGTTACAATACCATCATTCTCTGGTTTTCTTACGCTATGCACAGTACTGCCTCCTAAGAGTTTGCCTTTCGTGTACTTCTCGGGGATGTCTTCCCCCCATACTAAAGGTCCAGGCCCGATCGCTAATCCCTCGTCCCCAGAAGCTCCAGATTTTACGGAAGTGGTCAACATTTCGGTATCAGAAGAACACTATTTTTTCATTACCCTGTGAAATCTTAGAGCCAAGAATTTTGGTTGGAATTAAGGAGTGAAATGTGCCCATTTTGGTCTGACCAATATTAATTTTAACACAATTACTTATTGGGGGCTTACAAAAATCACGTTTTTAGCTTCTCGTATCAGAACGGATTGAAATATCGTGCGAAACTTGTACAGGTGGGGATTTGGAGTGAAGTCCAATCTAATCAGATGAAAATTTCATATCCCTTAAACGGGCCATCCCCCTTTAAATTGCTGAATTTTCACTCATTTTTAAGATTTTTACATTCAAAATTCATTTTGCCCCATAATTAAAGGTCCCCAGGAAATGAGATGATAAACCTACTCAAAGTCTTTACGGGGCATTCATTCCAATAAACAGGGGCCAGAAAAAAAGATACACTACCAGTGACTCTTATGAAACTATTGATTTTTCATCAGTGTCATGAATAGATTTCACACCAGTCACCTGGATATTTCTATTACTCTCTGAAAAATCATAGTTTCCTAATGAATGTCCACCAACCCAAAATATTGACTGCTTTTGGTCCCTCCTGTAGGTTACCCCCACAACCACTTATACACAGTAGTCCTAGGGGAAAAAGGCAACTTTGAGCATGTTTCTTTCAACCTTTAAAACTCTCACAGAGGAATACAACAACATCACCCCAAAGTAAAAGCTGAAATCACCAAATAACCAAATTTTGACATATGTTACGAAAAATTTTAGTTACGAATCACCAAACTTTGCCCCATTGTCAGACCGGCAACCCAAGATTTTCTCTATAGTCGCCAAAGCTAGTAATTTGCAAATCGATGTGAAATTGATGACCGCGGAGTAAATTTCCTCAAATTCAACTTTCCAAATGCCGCTTAGTTTGAGAAACCATACCAGCCCCCATGTCAATCATGAAATTTTCATCACTTTCTTAATATAACTAGTGCATTTTCAGACATTTTAAAGCATTCTTTTTCCAGATGCGATGCAAGCAAGGAGTCCACCCAACATTTTTGATCCTTACTGGCAGCCAGGTTAGTGGTGTACAACCTGTAGACTTGACCCAAACGCACATCAATTCTATTTGCATTTCCTGGTCCTTTAATATTGGCAGCCTGTGAAAGAGATAATAGGCTTGAAAGTAATTGTACCTATAACTTTCTTTCCCCCTCCCCTCCCCTCCCAATCAGTGTTGAAATAATATGGTGCGAGATTGCTCAAGTGTCGTGCTCATGCAACATTGAAATGAGGGGGGGAACCAAATTTGCACAAGTGTCCCAACAATTTTGAACAAGATTGTAGAAACACAGCCGTAAATTTTAGGGAAATAACAAAAATTTAAAATTTCATTGCACTCACGACATTTAAAATTCCCATGCATCACAGAGAGAATTGTGATTTCCCAAAGGGGCACAGGGAGATATTTCGAGGATACAAATTTTTCTACATTTTCTCAATATGCAAAAAACTGTGGAGATCACGAAACCCTCATTTGCTTCTGAGGTCAAAGGTCTGCACATATCAGTCAAGGTGATATGCCTCTCTTTCACAAACCATGATGGCAGGTTACACTAGCAATCCAATAACCATGATTTATTTTTTTCCACTAATGTAAAGCTTTCCATCAAAAATTGTGAAATTTAAAGGCTGACTCAGAGATATCCCGATGAGGGCGCACTCAAACAAATCGTGTTTTTTGTATACCGTGTTGTTCCTAATAAACGCCCCTGCTCTAATGAACGCCCCCCCCCCCCACCCTACGATTTTTGGATAAAACAATTCAAGAAAATGAGTTAATCTTACCTAAATCACATGATTTAATGGCCGGGACTGTTTTAATCCGTATCATAATCGCTGTTGTGCACAGTTGTAATAGTTTAATTAGTATGGAACTTTGACCTCGGGAGGTGCGAAAACAGCATCCCCCTGCTCGTTTCGTTTGTATTTTTGGTAATTAGCGAAAATAAGCGTGTGTAAGCTGATTTTTGCGAGATTTTTGACTTTCCATTTTTGACTGTAATAAACGCCCCCCCTTTTGAAAAATGCACCGCCCCGGGGCGTTTATTAGGAACAATACGGTATACTTAATGCTTGTCCATATACTAATCACTGTGTGAAATAACTAAGCTCAAATCGAAGTCTTTCATAAAGAAAATCACAACGTTGTTATAAAATTCGTGGATCCGGAAATTTTGTTATACACGGTATCATATGGTACGTACTTGGTACTGGAATAACTGTTTACTGTATAGGAAAATAAAAAGAGGAAGTACATAGGAAAACCGTTGGAATTAAGTCATCTTAGAGAACTGTCCGTAGTCTCTAGATGCTATTTTTTTAATTGATACACCATAAAAATTATATTTCGAAATCGATGAATCAGCCTTTAAATTTTATAGTGGAGGAAAATTCAAAATTCAACATGTTTATATTGAATATTAAGCCAAATCAACAGCGCCTTTTGTCCCAGGCTTTTTTTTGTCTTTGACATTTGAGGACCTTCGGTAGCCAATACAAGGCCCACAATAATATGAAATACTATGATGCCATATATAGATGCTATTAAATTTCTTGTTGCACCTAGGCCTAAATATCATGTTGAATTTTCCTGTTGGTGAAGGCTTTATTCAAAATGGAAAGCATACAATTATAGGCACAAAGAAATTAAGGCAGCCAGTAATATCATTTTTAAAAATGGCTATCTTATCTAGCAAAAAAAAAATCACTGATGACCTTGTAAAAAAATACTGTTGAAAGCTGGTTAAATCTTTTCTTTTGAAAGCTTTTACTTCATAACGTGTAATTGCATCTGTGACTATAGTTTGATTCTAGTCTTAAAGGTGCAACGAGAGATTTTGAGGAACCCAAATATTGTATCATAATAGTAATTTCATATAGATTACCCACTCAATAGATTTTCTTACCTTGTATTTGGCTACAGAAATGTCTTAAAAAGGGAGAAAAAAGGTTTTTTTAGTTTCCTTATATTTCAATAGAAAACATAGGCTAAATTTCGTATTTGCTCCTATACGAAATTATAAATTTCACAATTTTTAACCAAAGAAACATTTCTCAGCTTAATCCTTTCAGATAGGGATATTTTTGATGGAAAGCTTTACACAGGCATAAATTCAGTAGGCCCTACTTCAATTTTTTGTTAGGACACCGTATATGACAAATCTCTCATTGCACCTTTAAAATGGTGATCAATCAAATTTATGTAATCTAGTACAAATGGAATCTTGACCCCCCTTAACAATCGTGATTTACATAGGCCTTAGTACCGATACTCACAAATTTTAATATATTCTTGCCCCCCCCTGAAAATATATGTGGCCGATGCCCCGCCCCCACCCTTTGCCTCCCCCCCCTGAAAAAAGCTTGTTACGCCACTGCAGACGACACTGATTGGCTTCTCTACATAACATGATATACCTTTGAGTTTAAACCCATGCAAAATAACTTTTCTCGTGCCAATCTTTTTAAGATTTCTACATTATACCATATTTCGATTGGGCAAGGACAATCATACAACCCCAATATATAACCAATTAAACTTTCAACTATTAGACCTCTCCGGGTGGGTTCCTCTTCTATTCAGGTGTGAATAGAGTTGGTTGTGATTTAACTTTCCCATACGTTAAAACAACTGGATTTCAAAGCAAGAATAATTTCCACAATGTGGAAGGGAAGGAGGGTGTACACTGTACAGAAGCCTATATGTATGGGGATGTGCCAACGTAATGCGGGTAGACAAGTTACCTTCTTGCTAGGTCAGACCACCTTGGGTCATTTTTTTAAAAACCTTCCTCCACCCACCACCCCCCCCCCCCTCCCTACCTCCCCACCCCCCCCTCCAAAGAAAGCTGATTCAAGTGTTGACATAAATTGAACAATGAACTTTTTAAAAAAATTTCCCTTTGCTTTAACTTTTCAATATAATCCTCCAATACATAACTTACATACCAAATAGAACATTCCTAGGCCTATTTAAATTTGTAAGATTCTTTATAACACCTAGGGAGTCTTACAAAAGGATGATCCCCTACTCCTTTTTCCAACAAGGTCTAACAACTTTTATGTGCTAGGATGGACGCCACTGACACAAACGGACCACCGGCTTAATGCTCCCGAACCAGAGGCGCAGGGCCACCCATTGCATAATACCTATACATTCTGCGCAATGGGTTGGAGCGACAGTGGGCGTAACCAGCGGGGGGTCAGGGGGTCAAGCCCCTCCAAAACAGAATCCTTGTCTTGCCCCCCCCTCATCCCCCCAAATGAACTGAAACCTTTTGTACAGTGTCTATGGAAGGACCCAATTTGCCCCCTCAAAAAAATCCTTGGCACCCCTTCAGCCCCCCACCATTATGCAAAGGGTGTCTGGTTACGCCACTAGGGGGAAAAAGGGGGGGCCCCAAGGAGAAATTCCATAATAATGACACTTAATACTCAATTTCTGACCTATAACTAGGAACTATTTATTTGAGTATGACCAATAAACCCGACCTTGTGGGGCTGAAGACGCAGGCACACATTCGTCATTTGCTCCCAGCTTGATTGCCGCCTGCTCCAAAAATAAGGGAATTCCGATGACCGTCTCGCCTGCAATCGCTGGAGTTTTCATCAGAAAGACTTTGAGACTCATATTTTGGATGAAAAAGCACGTAAGTTTGATTTTTACCTATCAAAATCTGGGCATTTTTAAAATATGGTTACTACACGATGCATACTCTACCGAATCAACATGTATTTAACATGCAGAGTATTTTTCTTGTACGGAAGAGATTTTTGATGAATTTTGTCCTAATTTGTGGCCATTTGCCCTGCGTCTCATAATTATATGGTGCTACCTAGTGTGATAAACAAATTCAGGTCAAAATCTCATCACCGGCTTTATGGCAAGCCATAAAAGGCCATACCGTATTACTGGCCGCAACGCGTTGCGAGAATAGCACACAACGCGTTGCGCATTCGTGGCACGCGTTGCGACATTTCCCAGCAACGCGTTGCGGGTCGGCCAATGAAAATCAATTGATTTTCTGTGAACAGGTATTTCAAAAATAGACCCACAAAACAACGCGTTGCAAAGTATCTAGCAAGCGTGTTTGTGGCCAACTACAACGCGTTGCAAGCCTTCCAACGCGTTGTAGACACAAACCGCGTTTGTTGAGCTTTACAAACGCGTTGCGAAGGTCCCAAGCCATAAGGGTCTAACGTATGTGCCGCAACGCGATGGTGCGAAAGTAGCCACGCGTTGCGCCATTTCGGCAACGCGTTGCGCTCGGCGCCAATAAAAATCATGAATTTCTGTGACGTATTTTCAAAACATAGATCCCCAACGCCGTTGCTGCAATACGTTATATGACCCTTATGGCTTTCACATCGCGTTGCAATCTTCACATCGCGTTGCAATCTTCACATCGCGTTGCAAACTTCACAACGCGTTGTGAAGGCAATATGGGTCATAACGTATTGACACAACGCGTTGTGGAAATAATTCATGATTTGATTGGCCGACACCAACACGTCAACGCGTTGCATGAATGTCGCAACGGTTGTGAAATGTCGCAACGCGTTGCCGAATGTCGCAACGCGTTGTGACTTTCTCCACGCGTTGCGGGCATACGTTATGTCCCTATATGGCTTGTTAACCTTAGCAACGGCGTTGCGAAGCTTGCAACGCGTTTGTGAAAGCTACGCAAAACGCGTTGTGAAGTTTGCAACGCGTTGCAAAGTATCTAGCAACGCGTTTTTTGGTCTATTTTTGAAATACGGCACAGTAATTCATGATTTTGATTTTCCGACACCGCAACGCGTTGCTGAATGCGCAACGCGTTGCCGAATGTCCGCCAACGCGATGCTACTTTCTCGCAACGCGTGCAGCAATACGTTATGGCCTTTATATATGGCTTGCCAATGCTTGACGAGCTGGTTCCCTGCACCTTGGGCCTCGATTCATGGCTCGGACTCTTTGGTCAGTTGTGGAGGTGAGGAAAATCGCAGGTGACCAGCATATGACCTGGTACGACTTTTCTTCTGACCAGGGAAGGCCGAGAGCAAATTGTTCATGTATAAGTATGAGTGAAAATCGGTGTGCCAGGGCCGCTCAGTTGATCTTATACCCTGTCGAAGGTTCGCATGCATTAGAACCGCTGCCGCCAACCTCACCCACAGATATAGAAGAGTTTATTATGATTGGTTACTCTTGAGGTTAATATCAAAAAAAAAAAATGGGGAAATGGTTCATGCAATGAGCCAATCATCGGATAACTGGTAAGAAAAGTTGATAGGAGTCAAAACTAAGTAGCACTTGATTTGAGAAATGGCTCCTATACAATGTTTGTTTTTTGTTAATGTGAGCTCTGGGGTTAAAAATCAATCTTGTCACTGACCTGGAAATAAAAATCTGGAATCAATCCGGAAGGGTAGCTTGATACAACTAAAGGTGTCAAGTCTTTTCTTTGACCTATTAGGCTATGAAGATTGTAGGCAACTAATGTATGATCACATCAGCTGCGTGGCGTATTTTTTTCATCCCTGAGGTCATAACTGGAAGGACCAGTGAGCTCCCATTTATTTATATAGTCCCAGAAATGACTAATATCAATGCACCTTTAAGAGAGTAAATAGGATTTTCTTATTATTGTTTACGAGTCAGAGCAAGATTATGCCATCATGATCCCCAGGGCAGTTAGCCCACAATCTGTCAGTTAATTATTATTTTGCTGTCACTTTTGGGTGGGATTTTCAAAGGGAATTGTGTTGTAACATACCAAATTGGCACCACAGTGTAATGTACATATTCGTTTGTTATTTCTTAAAATGCTCATTCTATTCTCTGAGCCAAATTTGTCAGTATTATGGTCACACAAGGTGGTTAAACTTGAAAAATCTTAAAAGAAAAGGAAAAATTCTTCTCAATTCATTCAATACTCTAACCATCTGCTATTTTTACAAAATACAGTGGGGGAAATTTATATGGTAAAATAATTACTTGCCAAAAAAATCTCACTCTCCATAAAGTTTATTTTTTGCAACTGGAAATATTGATATAAAAGGAGAATCAGTGTTCAAAGATTATAAATCGCCATTCAATGTACGGTTTTTGTAGTAAGGTCCCGGTTCGGCACTAATGATAACATCTCCGATTTTGGGTAATTATTAGATAGCTTGTGGTCTTATAACTTTTAGGCATGTTATATCAACTGTACTTGTTACAGACCATGCAAAACTCTGATGGTTTTGTGATGATTTTTTTTTCGATATTCTGATTTAGCAAATCCTGATAGTGCCTTTAAATTTCCCAGGCCTTTATGACTAACTTTAAAATTGTGGTTCTTATTCAAATTATAGAGACAAATGTCAACAAATCCAATACACTATATTATGAAACCCTATCAATTAATAACAAATAAGTGCTACATTCTAGAGGTAAAAAATATTTTTAATTTTAGATACAAAGTTTTTTAAACCATCAGTAAGGAATGCTTTTGCAACCAATATAATAAGTTTACAAGGTTTGATGTATATTTTTACAACCAACTGTTTGTTATACAATGTAAAAAGGTCTATATTGGTTGACAGGTTTACTCAGTTGGGGTGGTCATTGTGCTTTTTTTTAGTTTCATTTCATTTTATTACACATCAAATCGCAACCAAGCTTGAATGCGCAATGATCGTTTACATTATAAAATACATAGAATATACAGATAAACATTTTAAAAAAAGGAAACAATATAAATACGGTTGATTGGCTCCATTGATTAAAATGCTACCTAGAATGGTCATTACTGACACAAATTTTTGTAGTCTTATCATATGTCTGAAACAATAATGCATCTTTGGGAAATATAGGAAGATTAATTCAGAATGTCCCGTTAAAAAAAAACTGCTAACCAAGAGACTATGGAAATCTTTTTAGATCTCACTCAATTGAGGGATGAACAATCAATTTGGGTTGGTTATTTTGAGAATTGGTGACATTTTGACAATCAAATCCAAGATTGCAGCCACAAACTGGTTGATAACTAGTACATTTGTAATCATCTTGATGAGGATATTATGTATTATTTTGCTACAATTTGTCATTTTGACATATGGAAAATATGCATCACGGGGAGCCCACCAGTATTTGTGTCGACTTTTTAACTATCTTTAATTTTTGGAATGACATTAATCAATTATTTAATGGCACTCCCGCTGTCTAATCTGATTTTAAAGTGAAAGTGTTTTGCCAATACGACTTCCTGAAAAGATCTATTAAAACTTACAACTTACCATATACTGTAATATTTATGTAGTTGTCATTATTTTCTGAACTATGATAAAAGTGTTTAAGTAAATTATGGACTATGACTTGTAACCATTTGATTTGCATGTCATTGTTGTTACTATCCTACTTTATAATCCAAGATGGTGGGCCAGATGGCTGCCTTTAGCAACGTAAAAATGATCATATGTATAATTTCCGGTAACGTTGTTTTTTCAAATTGTGATAAAAGTATAAATTTACGCATAGCATATAATGTTTATAATGTCTTGCATTTTTGTTTTGATAACATGCTTAAAATTCAATGGAGGCCATAATGGCTGCCTTTAAAAACCTTTCACATATACATTACACTTTTTCCTTGGGTAACAAAAACTTAGTATCTGCCATTTTGTTCCGTGTATTGGTTAACATACTTAAAATTCAAGATAGCCAATATAGACTACTGCCTTAAAGATCTAATAACTTGCAAATTACTATAGCCTAAGAGTCAGGGTCATATATCCTCTATATGGTATGATGAATCACATATTTTTGATCATTTCCTCATTTGCTTCTGACTGTAAGATTTTTTTTTAATAAATTTTTGATCATTAGAACAAAATCAAGTAGAATTACAGTATTTTTTTTTTATATTTATTTTTGCCACATGTACAGAATCCAGACAAATGTATTAAAATGACATTGGCTATGACTCACAATATTTATTTTTTGGGATAAAATGTTGTAAAGACTCAAGAAACTGGCAAGCAAAGAAGAAAAATACACAGTCAAAGAATCTGGTCACTTCTCCTTCTAGGCATGCAGAAATACCACTACATCGACCACAGAGACTGTGTTAAGTGGATACCAGTGCACCAGTGGATAGCCATTGTAACAGCGCTAAATGTCATTTCTGCTTCTTTTAAGAGTTCCAAGCAGCCGTATTATTTTGAATTTACTAAAAACATTTGTTTGTTTTGTTAAACAGAAAATATAGCTTCCATCCTAACCCTTTTTATTTAGACCTATTGGCATAAAGTCAAAATTCTACATTCAATTATTTTTTAGGCAATGACCAAAATAATAGCTAGGCAGGGTGGGGGGGCAGGGGGAAGTTGCCCCCCAGACAGCTTTGACTGGGACGAAAAAGCTTGAAAATCAGCATAATCTGCCTCAAAAAAACCACCATCCAACCGGAAAAACCAGGAATTGCCTCCTCTGACAAGTGACCTCTGTTAATTGTCCCACTGACCACAAATCCTGCATTTATATTCTGCTTTTGGGGGGGGGTATATCTGGACAATCAAGCTTAAAAGACAATCTAAAAAGCTAATTTTCAATCTGCATTTTTTATAGTCTACATTTGTTGTAATCCAGAGAGTTTTGAGTCTGACATGTTTAAGGTCCCAGTTTTCATGAAAATAGATCATGTCTAAGGATTTTCTGTGTAATAACCTATTTGTGTTCATGTCACCTTATGCCTAACATACACAGGTAACCCGCAGGCCTACTCTTATCAGAGAAGCATATTCTAAGATTCTAACATCAAATGAAGCAAGAATTGACAATTTGCTTTTCTTTCACAGTTTCCAGAACTGGTTTTAAAAATGTCTTCCATCATACCAGTTATTTTTATGTTGGAACAAGATGTGATACATTGAAATAAAAATAACAAAATTTCACTCTTACTACAGTGACTACAGGACCCACTAGGAAAAGAGTGAAATTTCATATACCTTTTAGAAAAATATTTGTGGGTCAAATTTACTCTTGATAATTAAAAAAAAAATATCTACTAACAAAACATTTTTCAACATGGATATAAAAAGTTCATGTTGCTTTCATTTCACTTCAAGATGAAAGTGCTCACTCTTTTCGAGTGAAACTCTGTAATCACTCCTTATGAAATTAAAGGCTCACCCAGAGATTTTGAAATATATATTTTATGTGTATTAATTAAAATAGTCAACTAGAACTAAAGATAGTCGCCTAAAATGCTCAATTCCAAAGTTTGAGATGAATGCAGTAAACCATGTATAGTTATAACAGTGCCATAGGATACCTGTTGTATAACAAAATCCGGTTCAAGAATTTTTATAACAAAAGTTTGTGGATTTTCTATATGAATGACTAGCTATTTCACACAGTGATTAGTATATGGACAAGCATTAGGATAAGCATAAAAAATGCGATTTGTTTGAAAATTGAGGGTGCCCCCTCATATGGAAAAATCTCAAGTCAGACTTTAAACTCTTTTGCATTACAGAGTACTAATTATTGCTTGTGTTACTTACTGCTCAAACACTAAAACAAAATCTCTATTGCAGATTGCAAGCCTACTGAATTGTTAAAAAGCTATTCCAAAGATTTCCATTTACAATAACTACAGTGCATTTCACAAATTTATGTCAGTATTCTTTTGTACAGTAAAAACCTTTCCCGATTTTCCAAAGTAGAGTCGATTGGAAAAGTCGATTCTTAGCCTTAAAATGGTGTATTCATTCAAAACAAAATTTTGGAATGGAGATAATTCTGATGTTGATATAATGTTGGATGGTGTCCCTTTAATGGAACATTAAGTGTTAACTCACACATCTTGCAATATGAAAGTTGTAGTTTAATTCCCATTACCAAATATGGGAAAATAATATGATCACTTGAATGTTTGTCATGGAAAGGGTGGATCTAAACCAATCATGACCTATATATAAACTGTTGCAGAATAATTTGAAGCTAATTTCACTGAAGACTTTACTACAGTCACACGGTCAACTCTCAAACACTTTTTAGACCAACAAGGAGGGGCAAATCAAGTAATCATTATAAAAGAATTCTGGCTTCAGTGCAACCAATACAAGTTGTTTTCAATCTAGTCTGGGAGTTGTAAAACTGATATTGAAGTTTGTAAAACAACATCATCACTTGTCAGCCAAGAAGTAACGTCTAGAGTTCTGGTGAAACTGTGAAAGGCAAACGGTAAGTACTTCTTTGTCTTGCATAAATTTAACCGGCATGATTTGTAATGTAAATATGCTTTTAGGCATTGTTTTGTTGGTTGGTCAATTTTATGTGAGCAGTTATCAGGTATAGGAGTAAGAAGGGTCGGTATTATGAGAAACTTAGGGCATTTCAAGAAAAATTGCGAAAACCCACATTTTTTCCAAAACTCTTTTTTCGCATATTCAACGCTTTAGTGGAACCAGTGCAGACATAGCGTACTTGTACGTACAAATACGACATACTTCACCAAATTATAAAGAATACAAAAGATTTTATAAAATCCTCTTGGGGATTCTCAGTTTGAACGAGACAGGATAAAAAATTCCGAACGGATGCCAAAGCAATTATAAACAAAGTCGATGTGTCAATAATTTTAATTTCATGTGTCGAAATTTAATTATTGAAAAAAATGTCAATGATGACGTCATATCATTTCTTAATTAATATCTGTTAATTTGAAAAAAGATAATCAAAAATCCGCACAGAGCTTTGTGATAGCTTGACAACGCTAGTAGTGAGATTACAACTTAAGAAACTGTCAGAATAAAACTGTCCGGTGTAGAAGTAACCATTGACCGGCGACTCCATAGTCCGGGACCAATGGTGAACAATAGGGTAATCGATTCAGTGGTACTCTGTACGCAACATTAGTTTCATGGCTTTATTTCGTTATAGTCTATGGAGCCCGGACTTAGACCCCCGCCGGACTATTATCTGCTTCACCCGGGGTAAATGTTAAAACATAAGGATTTCTTTACAAAAGTTGCTTGCAATTGTGGGAAATTATGACGTATGTACGTACTTGGACGTATACATTACTTTACGCTTTCTTCTGGACTGGTGACAGGAGATTTTTGAGGATACAAAATTGCTCTCAAAGTGCACTGAATTACTCCATCTATCTCACTACTTCCCTCACTCTTCCCTCACGTTCCCTCTGTTCATTCCTCCCTTTCTTCTTTTCCTCCCAGGGGGCCGGTTGTATCAAAGGTGGATATGATTCGTGAAAATGGACTTACAAAATGCACCCTAAACAAGTACTTCCATTGACTAAAAACATACCCTAACAAATGTTTTGGTCTGTTTTTTGTAGACCTAAAGAGGCGTTGTTGTCAGTTTTGCGACCCTAAACAAGTAAAGCAATGCATTATGTCGTTAATATACCCTTATTATCCTGCTTACTTACAATTTTTTTTATTATTTTGATCTCTGCTTAATGTTAGTATTACATACCTTAAACACGTAACCACAATTCAGGGGTTAAGAAAAAAACATACCCTTTTTCCACATTTTGCTGTTTTGGACACCCTGACATGTCCACACTGTACACGCCTGTTGGTAAAAAAGAGACCCTTTTTATGTGTTTTCTTGTTCACGCATCTATATCACCCTTGAATACAAGTGCCCCTCCCCGGGCTTCCTTTTTCCAGTATATAGGTGAGCTTAATGAGCTGATCCCAAATCGCCAATTAGGTAAAACATTTTTTCTTTTCAAGATTCTTGTCAATTTCTGGCTTTTGTGGACCTTCTTGAGGCATAATCTTTATCCACCTTAAGCACTCTGAAATCAGAGGCAATATTTCAGTTTTAGATTATAAATTGCACATTGCTGAACCTGTTGCAGATTGGGTGTGAATAGACCAGATGTAGTAAAATGTAACCTAACAGTACATTCCAAAATGAATTAATACTTATGCTATTGGGGTGATAAAATTAGGGGAAATTAAAAACACAAAATTTAATAGACACTAGGACATTTCCAGAAAAAAGTGCCCCCATTTTTTTTTAACACAAGTTTTTGCATATTTGGAATGCTTACAAATGTATTAGATCACACCTGCCGAATATGGCGTTGTTATGTAATAAGATCATTAAGATTATGATTTTGCAGTTTCTGTTGTGCACGACAGAAAATCAAAGCATGCTTTCTATGGGGACAATTTATTATGATAGCAGAAAAGTTCAAAACAGTTTTTAGTGGGACCCCAGATTTTACTGGAAGTGGTCCAATCTGGTATCACAGAAGAAGCTACTATTTTTCTCATGTACCCTGTGAAATCTTAGGGGCAAAGGGAGTTTAGTTTGGAAGTTTAGGAAATATGTCCCATTTTGGTCGACCATATATTTTTTTACAACAGCACTCTATGGTTCAAAATCACGGTTTTTTAGGTATCACATCAAAACGGATTGAAAATCGGCACGAAAATTTACAGATGGAGATTTTGTGGTTGAAGTCCATTCTATAGATGAAACTTTATCTACTTAAATCACCAGGGCCATCCCCCTTTAAATGAAGAAATTTGAAAAGAGAGTAACGCAAACTCTTAATGCAAGGGAAGAACATGAATTGTGTGTTAAATTGAAATTCTTCCCCTCGCTGTGTACAGTGATTGATCCCCCGGGGGCCATTATTGCAAGGTGGATATGATGCGTGGAACATGCACTTTCAAAATGCACCCTAAACACGTATTTTCACCGACTAAAAAACAGCTAAAAACATACCATAAAAAGTATTGTTATATGTTTATGATACCACCTCAACAAGGACCCAGTGCAGTGAATCGTAAAATATACTCTTTATTATCTTGCTTTGCTGTAATTCCCAAGTTCCGATTACAATATTTTGGATGATTTTGACCTGTTAATGAGATATAAACATGATAATTCAGTGTTAAGAAGAAAACGCACCCTTTTTTTCCATATTTTGCTGTTTTTGACACCGTAAACGATGTACGCGGGTTAAAATCGCCTTTTGGACAAAAGACACCCTTTTTACGCGGTTTCTTGTTCAAGCATCATTTACACCTTTGAATACAAGTGCCCCCCCCGGATTGATCCTTTTGGGACTGTGTATATGGAGCTTCATTTCATGATCAACCATCAAAATCTGGGTCAGTTATAACTAAATTTTAGTTTATTAGTTTAAGGTGGGTGACCCGATCATGATACAAATTTTCATGTTTTATCTTTCACATGGAAGCATATCACCAAAAACATGTGAATACAAATACGAATTAAATCGGCCCAGCTGTTTGGATAGTACAAGCAAAAATGTGTACTAAATTCGCCCATAGACAGTGTGTGTTAATAATAAATGTGGTATACTACACTTGTGAGACATTTATGTTCATAAAATCAAAAGGAAACATTTCCTGGGTGGGCCTAAAATTTCACTGGGGTAATGGTGTAATGAAAAAAATGCGAACTTTCTTCTGATACCAAAATCTCAATTTTGTTGGAGTACAGTGTGTGTGTGTGGGGGGGGATGAGGCTGTTGATCAGGTCACCCACCTTTAACTTTTATTGAGTTTATGTATTTAGAGTTATTGTAAGTAGATCATAAATACCACAAAAGGTATAGTATTTCCCTACTATACTTTGTCTTGTCTGAAGTGACGACGCGCGCGTAAACCCAGTGCCGCCTTTCAGCTGCAGTGCGCTTGTACTTACCTACGCGCGCGCTGAAAGTCGGTACAATGTATATGCCCGCGTCGCTACTTCGTACTTCGAGCTGGACAGAGTATATATAGTTTAGAAAATGGTGTCTTTTAATATCTGTTATGCTTCATTCATACATTCATTTCATTTTTTGAGACCCATGTAAGGGTCAAATTGGTCAAATAAGTATTTTTGTAAAGTTTTACAATTGGTTTAAAGGTGCATTTCGTGATTCCAACACCTTCTGTTTTATTCATTGTTCATTAGATATTCTTGAGAAAAGCTTATTCACAACTTTTTAGCTGATCCCGACTTTGCGGTTTTGTGTTATGAGCAAATGCTTGTTTCCCACGGTCCCATAGGCCACTGTGCTATAATTTCTGTCCGTTTACGGACAGAAAATACAAACTTGCGAATTTCTTACAGACACGACAGAATATACACGTAAAATTTGGCACACATGGAATACTAATTATAACGGTTCAGATGATGTGAAAATCTCAACTTTTTTTAGGTAAATCGGAGGGTGAGGCTGTGGATCACGAAATGCCCCTTTAAGTGTCCTCATTTCCAAAGTATCACTTTCATTCAAACCAATCTTGGTAACAATGATCTGCATTTGAAAGGGAAAAGGGCGACCTTAAGGAGGTTGAGGTTAAAGGTCATGTAGGGGTCAAATAGTATTTTTAGTGTTCAAATTGTAATGGATTAGGTCCATTTCTGATTGTGTATACTATAGAGAATGCTATTCAATGAAACCACATTGGCCAGACGATGGCGGTCAAGGCTCTTTCAATATAGCAACTCACCCAAATGAATTAAAGTATAATACTGGTACAGCAATACAGACATAACCACAAACTGATTTAGGGGCTTTGATGTGGGGAAGTCTTGACCCATGACCCATAACAATTTAGAGAATAAAGGTATGATTTGGGGAACTGGTACTCTATTTACGACGAATTGAAACCAAGGCGATACCATTATTTTAAGTGGAAGAACGAGGTCGGAGGCCGAGTTCTTCCACGCAAAAATAATGGTGTCGCCAGTTTCAATTCGTCATAGAGTACCGGTGTAGAAGTAACCATTGTCCGGCATACTCATAGTCCGGAAACAATGGTGAACAATAGGGCAATCGATTCAGTTGACTCTTCAGGCAACATTAGTTTAACGCTTTATTCCGTTATCGTCTATGGACTATGGCTCCTACCGGACTATATCTACTTTCACACCGTTTCCCCAAATCATACCTTTATTCTCATTCTTAAACAGCTTTATCATTTAAGGTCATCTTTAACCCAATTTCACAATACTTTACGGCTTAAATACAACAAGAAAGTACTGCCACCACCCAATGGCAACAATCATAACAACCCGTTGAACGCAATGATCAATGAACGCGAACATAGCAAAACGTGGTATGACGCGAGCGCTTCAACCAAAAATAATGTCAATACGCAGCGCGTACAACCTGGGTTCAATTGTCGAATTGAACCCGGGCATCAGCCAATGAAATTGCTTATATTTTCACAGCTGTTTAAGAATCAGAAATAACCCTTACAATGGGGTTAATTCTTCAGCTCCAGAAGTTTTGGTAATAAGAAATTATTGCTTTAAAAAATCAGAATTTTTCTTCAAGATTTCCCTTTTACATGTCTATATTTTTTATTTCTTTCCTGCCACCACCTGGCATTTTCATATCATAAGGGTGTAGACACATACTCTATCTCATTAAAGCAATAATAGCACATTTTTTTAAGAGCGTCCCCAATTTTCCAAAAATTTCTGAGATTTTTACATGGTTGCATTGGTATCGTGGCTAGTAAACTATACCTGTGAAGGGTTAAGCTCGAAAATGTCTATGTGTTGCAAACGAAGGAATTTTGTAATTAGAATAATTAATATCGGAGATCTCTGATAATAATTCAACGCGCTGTTGGAAACAACCTTCCAATATGAAATAGCCGGGAAATAGTGCCATGCACGTGTCTACGCTCATTCATTAGTTGTTTTATTGGTTCAGGCAAGTCAAGTGAGAGGTAATTTTCTTGAGATGGCACTATTTCATCATGGACGGACATAAACTTAACATTTCCAGCTCTGCCGTTAAGTACAATCTGGGATCCCAATTTTAATTACAAAATCGCTTATTTTATGATAAATACACATTTTTGAGCATTAATTCTCATTCGCAGGTATAGCTTCCTAGACAATTACCAACATAACTGTGCAAATATATAAAATTTTGAAAATTGGGGGGGGGGTGCTCCTCCAAAAATTTGCTGTTATTGCTTTAAGACAGCAGAAAATGTTTTAAAGAAAGCATGGACATTTTCTAAAATTGTTATGAAATTTAAAGAAAGGGTAACACAAATAGGTGAATGTATACCACTGTCGATTTTTGCACAAATATGCAGCTTGTAGAGTAAATATTCCTACAACTCATAAGAAAAAATATCAATGAATGAAAGAGAACAAAATTTAAAAATAGCTCAACTGTACCTGAAGCTATTATCGTTAAAGTTGTAGGTATTGTCCAAGTATTAAATTTAAAATCATATCATATTTTGTCAGAAAATGATAATGAGCACATAAAAGCAACCATGATCAAAGGCAAGAACCTTATATTTGTGATTCTTCATTAAAAAAAATATTATCTTTCACCTGGAAATCATACATGCAATATGTAATACAAAACTTGGGAGGGAGGGCATTTGTTACAGCTACATTTGTTACAAAACATGAAAGAACTAATTCCACAGCCTCAATTATAAGTTAATATGCTTCTAAAGCTGATATTTTAAAAATAAAATTATAACAATTTAGCATGGAACTATGCCCTTTTACATATCCAAGTTCTCCTTGACCTTTTAAAGTGACAGGAGGAAATTTTTTTGATACAAATTTTTCTCAAATTGCACTTGATCGGTTGTCAGGCGCGGATCCAGGGAGGGGGCGGAGGGGGCGCGCGCCCCCGGTAATTCTGCAAATTCTTGCAAAATCAGCCCATTATGAGCTATTTTGGACCAGTTGAAGCCTTTCAGCCCCCCGGTAATTTGACATTTTTCAAATCCTGGATCCGCCATTGGTTGTAGACCACCTACCAAAACGTTTCGAAGGTTTTATTGGACAAACAAGTACAAAAGAAAACTGCAAACTTTGTTTTGAACTTGTCTGCTATTGTAATCGCCCCTATAGAAAACTGTGCACAACAGAAAATACTTAATTATCATCTTATTCCATAAAGAGGTCGTATTTGGCTTATTCACTAGCTTTCACTTCAGGTGTGATCTAATACATTGGTAAGCATTCCAAATATGTAAAAAATCAAACCAACTTGCCTGTGGTTTTTACACAGCACAAAAATGCACAAACAGGATCAACTTAAATTTTGGAGATAAGTTTTATGAGAATATCCATAGTTCTATCTTTGAAACAATGCACAAAAGCTCTCAGCAAAACCACATTAATATACCTGCAATTCATGTTCCCTTAGTTTTGGTCAATTATCTCAAAAAACATATGAACTTGTTAAAATAAGTTGATTAATAATTTCAGAAATGCTTTCAGAAAATTAAAAAAGTCACTCATATTTGAACAATACACAGTAAGATTCCCCAAGTCAGTGTATAACATATATAGTACATACTCGTGTACTATCTAAGAAGTTCCTAGTATCTATGGAAAGAAGCTTCTGCTTAACACTAGTGCACCCTACAGAAAATACACTGCTTAAACTCTAGTGCACCCCTAGGGGCATACAGAAAGAGGACATGTGAAATGAATTCCATGCAAATGAGCCTGAGCTCAAAGTGTTATTTTAGTAGTTTTATCCATTTATTTACATTTTGGTTCACTATATACACCTTTAACACACAAAACGATTTATACTGTGTATGGGTGTTTGGTAATACTGACTCAATCAAGATTACAATTAAGCTTGAAATGACAAGAAAAGGGCATCACAAAAGTCCGGTTGTGGCACCCTCTATGTGCCAAAGTCGGGGGCCAAAAAAAAAGGTAGCTGGTAGGGGAGTACCTGAGGTACTCCAGAGTAGGGCAGATGGGTCTCCACATCGGGTGGCCTCAATGTGTACCATGTCAGTTACCTGTTTCTACATGTAATTTACTGGTGTGAATCCTGGTAGGGGAGTACCTGAGGTACTCCTGAGGAGTAACTGCAGAGGTACTCCACTTCTGGTGCGCGGCCTCCATGTGTACCAGCATACAGAAAACAAAATGATGGGTTACTGATAAGTAAACATTGCTGCTGTGTATCAATAACTATGACTCACAAGTCCTTAGCTGTTGTCCTGTATGAATAATACATCTTGAGTAAGGCAATGCTTAAAGGGCAAGGGAGAAATTTCCACAAACAGGTTGTCCCTTAAAAAATATCTGATTTTGGCACTAATGTCTGCTTTCTATCTAAAAAATCTCCCCATGTGAAAGAATTAAGCTGAGAATATTTCTTTGGTACAAAAAATTGTGTGAAATTGTAATTTACTAGTGCAAATGCTAAATTCAGCCGATGTGTATATTAATAAGACAAATGAAAAACCGCCTTTGTTAAATTTTCAAGGTATTTCTGTAGCCAAATACCAGGTAGTAAGAAATCAATTGGGGTCTTATTTTTTATATGAAATCATGACATATGACTCACTATACAGGATGCCCCAAAAAATCTTGTTGCACATTTAAAGTAAACATTGGAGTAACGTAAGCATTAGGTTTGCAATGTAATAATTGGCTATGCATTGTGTATGTTTGGCCCTCTACAGGGGCTGCTCCAGGGCAAAATCATGAAGAGGGGCGAAAATATAGGATGGGCGAAACATACACGATTACCTCATGTAAAAACTAATTTTACACAATTTAGTGCTTAAACATGGTTTTACATGAATTTGAAACTCTCAGGGGCGGCCACCTCCCTGGCACCGCCCCTGCCCCTACAAAAAACATGGAGGCAAAACGGCACGTTGATCTTATAGGAATGGCACTGTATTGTTATGTTATATAATATCTTTGTGCAGTACAGGATGTTTTGTATTGTAGCTAGTTGTGAAAGATTGTGGTAATGAGAATCAGATTTGGCAACACTGTGCACTTTGCTGAATCCACCCTCCCCCAAAAAAAGTGCAGAGAAATGAATAAGGAAATGATAGAGGCACGAGTCTTATTACTCATAAATGGATCTTGGTTTGCGTCCCAAATCTGAGGAATCTAAATGTCTAAATGTTGGTGGTTCTTATCATGGTTTGTCCTAGGTTTCGAAACATGACAACATAACTCCAGCTTTATCTTCGGCTTCATATCATTGGTAACACACAACCCCCCAAGTGTCATCAGTACTACCAGAAGGAAGTCAACCGGACACATGTATGTAATTGTTGTCAGGGCCAGGCAGGCTTGCCAGGAGTACCCGGCTCAGCAGAATCCAGGCTCCCACGGCTTAGCCGGACGAGGGTCGGCTTGACAGGCGAGACGGGAATGAAGGGGAGGTAGGATCAATTGGAATTCCCGGTGAAATGAAAGGGAGCCAACCTGGCCCTAGGGGCCTAGTGGTGGACGGGTGATCCTGGGAGGCCAGGGTTGCCAGGGAAAGGTAGGAACTGGGGGGACTGGAAGGCAGGCACAGGTTGAAGATGGACAAAAGGGTACAGATGGACAGCCTGGACCTGTTGGACCAAAAGGAAGCAAGGAGGACTTCCTCAAGTTAGAAATCGGGGGCATTTCTGTTACAAAACTAGTCACAAACTGGTTTTAGTGGAGACTTCGACCTTGACTTTGAACAGGCAAATATGGGGTCTCATTACAGTATGGAAACTCATAGATTTACATGTCAAATACCAGGCACTTATGTGGTCTGTTACTGTTGCTAAAATTAGTCGCAATCAACTCCTCATATCGGGTTATACAAGATGGTACAAAGCGTCGTAGTGTACACATATATAAGCAGACCACGATAGCAATCATGACTTTCAGCAACTGTAAACACATGGCAATACAGCAGATGGCAGAAGGGAACCAGGTGTGGCTACAACTGTACAATGGCAATGAATGAAGTGTACAGGAACAGTTACAAGTACCACTCATTCTATGGTTTCTACTCTATGCAGAGTGATTGCCGCCCGAGTTAAGCCCCCGGTTACGCCTTCACTAACTTTTCCGTACCCCCCCTTATTTCCTGGCTTGTATGCTATTTTTTACCTTTATCTTCATGCCTTAAAAAAAATCCATTTGCCTTTAATAAAATTTGTTTTCTCCACATACAAATTCTAGAACTGAGACAGGGAAGGATCACACTCTTATTCATGTTTACTGGCCTAGAACACTCTCAGCAATTCAGGGAAAGAATCAAGAATTTAAAACTTCCAATTCACCATTAGTGATGACATCGCTTGATGTGATGAATTGATGATGATGGTATGAATGGATTACATCATTGATGTGATACCACTTTCTCAAAACCTGATTGAGATATGGTTTATATATGGTTAGACTGGGTTGTTTTCTGACAAGTAAATGGCAATAATTGGACAGTTAATTTGAGGGCCATTCCAATTGTTCCAATTTTGACCATTGTGATACAACGTACAATGTGATAGGGGTTGGAATAATGATAAAATGATAACCAATTAGTGTTATATGTAAATGCCGTCAATTTGTTTGCTATGAAGACGAGTCAGTCAGATCTGCAGAGTAGATTTGAAGAGGGAAGACACAGGTGGCCTAATTACTAAAAAGTAATTTTAGAGTTAAGGCCTTCTGCTGGCCCCCATTAACACTTAAGTGACACCAAAGGGGGACGGGTTCTATGGACCCCCAAATTTGTTTGCGCTCAATGGCCGCTTTATGCGTGGGATTTTTTAGGGAAAATTTATTGACTTTTAAATGAGTTTATTTTATACCAAAAAAAAAAAATCAGCGAAGCCATTATGCCGGGATTAGTGGGGATCCACTGTACCCCCCTTGAGCAATAACAGAAGTCATCTGAGAATATTTTAAAAATCACAGAACCATTAGCCAAAGGGGGTGGCTCTATTTAAGTTTATAAAGTTTCATCTTGAGAGAAAGTTTCGTATAAAGTGGCGCGTGGAGATTTCAACCCGTTTGCAGTGAGAGCTCAAAACCACGTTGATTAGTGACGCACAGGGGAAGTGTCGATTCCCAATGGATAGTTCGTATTGAGAACTGCATTTGAATCCACACCCCGTGTTTAAGACGACAATTTAAGGACTTACAGAGGGAGTGTAGATTCCAAATGGAATAGTGTCTTGAGTAACGCATTTGAAATCCACACCCCTATGTTAAGACTACAAATTAGGTTACTTACAGGAGGGAGGTAGATTCCAAATGGAATAGTTTATGGGGTAACTGCATTTGAAATCAACACCCGCTCCTCTATGATAACTTAACAATTAAGTTACCAAAGGGGGGAGGGTAATAATTCCAAATTGAATAGCACTATGTCTTGATTAGAATCATTTCAATGCAATTCCCAGGCAGATCTGAATAATTTTGGATAAGAAAGTTTGTCTGTAAGCAGATTTTTTTATTGGCTAGCTATACATTGGGGTATATGATGTATTAACCCAATCAGAGACATGGTAAGAAAAGCTTTAGAAGGTTGTTTTATGATTGGTTACTGAAGGTAATAATGATGTATCATGCAAGAGCCAATCAGACGGACTAAGGATAGATGGTAGGGTTAAACTAGAAGTAGCAGTTTTTTAATGCTTTAATCACATGTTTTGTAATGTAGCTCTGTGGTTTAAATCATATTCATGACTGGAATGAAAATATGGAATCATGGGAAAGGTAACTTTGTCAAACTAAAGTGTCAAGTCTTTCTTTGACTTATGAAGCTATGAGGAGTGTTAAGCAACTAATGTATGATCGCAATCAGCTGCTGCGTATTTTTATCCTAGGTTCATAACTGGGAAGGGACCAGTTGAGCTCCCATTGATTTATACAGTCAGAAAAATTAATAAAATATTCAATGCACTTTAAAGACACTATCAGCGAGTTGCTAAACAGCAAATTTGAAAAAAATAAAAATTATCAAAAATCCAAGATTTTTGATTGTATGTAACAAGTATACGGTATCCTAACATACCCTGCAAATGATTAAGGACAGAAGCAACTAATGAGACAGCATCAGATTTAGTATTACTGTCCGTTCGGACCTTACTACAACAGTAATTGACTGGAGCATCGTATCTTGGAACACTGCCGCTTTCTTCTTTTCTGTCAATTTACAGCTGGAAAAGGTAACTTAGGCGGATTTTCTACAGATTATCCTTAACTTTGAAGCGTATTCCTGAAAATTTCAAAGCTTTTTTCCAACACTGAAGTGTCTTAAGAGAGTGTAATAGGATTTATTATTTGTTTACCTGAGTCGGAGCAAGATTATGTCATCATTCCCAGGGCACGTTAGCCCACAATAATTGTATGTTAATATTATTTTGCCGGTCACATTTGGGCGGATTTTTTCTTGTGATGGGTAACATACCAATATGGACAACAGTTTTTGTAATGTAGCCATTCCAATATATCTTATGTGGTTGTATTCTTAAAAAGGCTCTGAGCCAAATTTGTCAGTATTATGTCACACAATGTTGTAAAGCTGTTGAAGGGGTGTCGGTAAAGCCAATGAAAGCAATGTTATGTTTCCCGTAACATTTTTTCTTGACAAATCATAATGATTGCAACTATTCATTTTTCATTTTATCATTTTCGTAATTTGCAGTAACAGCCATTCCAACTTCAGCGTGCTCCAATACCTACAATGTTGTGTCAAAAGACCATACTATATTAAAAAAATTTTGCAAACTGTTCTTTGGTTTAAAATCTATAAAGATCACCATCCCAAGATGTTGAGCACAAGAAAAAACCTTGTATTTTCTTTAAAAATACAAAATAAATGAACTTTTTACTTTTAGGGATTTCAGCAAGCTCAAAAGCGGCAGAGAAAAATCAAACGCGGGCTGGGTTACGGGAAACATAACATCGACTTTCAAGCCTAAGAAAATTCTTCTCAATTTCATTACAACGTATTTATTTATTTATTTACTTATTTACCATATTTTAACAGGGTTAGCCTACACAAACACTGCGTATTTAATAGGGGCCCGTATATACAAACATATTACACTTTAAATATAAGACACGTATTTGATAATCATTCATGATTACAGTTGCTACACATGTTAAAAAGGTTCCAATGAAACATTAAAACACATTAAATAAGCAGATGACAATAAAAGTGATTAGGGAGAATAGACGATTAGAAAATTATTCTAAACATGAGATTGTTTACGCACGTATCATGGTTCTTTGCCGTGTGACATTGGACGACACCACACGGCACGGCGCGCACGCGCCAACGCGCCACGCACACGCACCCGCTAGGGCCAATCTAATGCGCATAGTAAAAACGGACTGATCGATCTAAAAAGTCGGGCAGCAGCGGGCAAAATCCATCAAACCGTATAAATATCGCTTCTCACTTTGAATAAAGTGTTAAAGAATGCGAATAAGGGATTGCTTCTAGCCTCCGCCGTGCATCCACCACTTCTACCATGCTGCTATTTAAAAAAAATATAGTGAAATTTATATGGTAAATTACTGAAAAAAAATTGAAAAGTATTTGGTAGAAATTTGAAATACAGTAATCAAAAATGCTGTATGTTCAATTTCCCAGGCCTATGATGACTAAATGTATAGCTATTTATAGAGAATGTCAAAATCAATACATACATATTATGAATTGTCAATATACAAATAAGTTTTAGAGTAAAAATATTTTTAATTTTACCAGCTTTTTACCGTCAGTAGGAATGCAGTTGCCAACCAAATATATAGTTACAGGTTTTGCCTGTATTAGTTTTACAACCAAAATGTTGTTACACAAGTAAAAATGAAGGTCTATACGTTGGTGGACAGGTTTACTAAGTTGGGTGCTCATTGTTGCTTGTTTTGATTGGCATACATTGATTCAAAATGTACCTAGAATGGTCATACGTCATAAGTTTTGAGTCGTTATCATATGTATGAACAAAAATGCATCTCGGGGGAACGATAGGGGGAAATATAATTCAAAATGTCCAGTTAAACAGCTAACCAGGAGACAGCGAATATGTAAATAGGTGAATTTCACTAAATGAGGATGAACAATCACTTTGGTGGTTATTTGAGGAATTGGGGACATTTTGAACAATCAAATCCAAGATGGCAGCCACAATAGCATCCAAAGTGGAAAATTGTGGATAAAGTCACAATTTGGTTAGAAAGAGGAAATCAAATTGGAAAATGGTTGATCTAGGCAATTGTAAGCTCTTGATGAGGATAATTTTGCTACAAATATTGTCATATTTTGATCTGGCGAAAAATATGATGTCAGCGGGGAGACAACCCAAGATATTGTGTGAGAACTTGTTAAAGGTCCATGGCCCGATCGTAATAATGAAAATAGTCTAATCAAGATATGTGCTATTCCATTTTGAATCTACCCTCCCTTTTGGGAAACTTAATTGTTTAAATACAATTTTGGTATCAGAACCCAAGGCTACTATTGTTCTCATTTTCCCTGTGAAATATTAGGGCAAAAGGATATTGGTTTGGAGTTAATGACGCGCAAATGTGGCCTCATTTTGGCGACATATTAAATTTATACAGTACCTCTATGGGGCTCAAAAATACATTTTAGCTATCCACGGCCAAAAGGATGGGGAAATATCGGCGCGAAACTTAAGATGGGGTTTTAGGCGTGAAGGGCATATACAAGATGGAAAACGTGAATATCCTGGAATCGGGCCATCCACCTTAACTAATTTGGACTTATTCTTTCTTATCGGTCCAACAATTGTGGTTCTCAATATGATCCAGCCAGGGATGGGTACAATGTCTGGCTTTGCACTCACTGAATTCCGCCAAGGTCCTTGTTTGTGCATTGTTGCTCAAACAATGGGCAGACAAAGAGATCTTCCATTGTCTGTATGTTCAAACCAACCACAGGCAGTATGATTGCTTTCGCTAGCCCCACTTCTGCAGGGAAACTTTAGATCGGCCGATTATGTTCTCAATCTGTTGAGGCCCTGCATTCAGCAATGAGGAGTCAGCCAAGGTGGGGATGTCACCAGGTTCAATACCGAAATGAAATTGACACAATTATTTGGAACTCCTGTGTCTAATCTTCTTTTGGTTTTAGGGCTGCCTTCTGATTTTGTGTGTTTTGATGGGATCCCTTTATTTAGGATATGTAACTATGGGAGTGTCCTGGCTATATAGACAATGTTATAAATTAAATGTTTTCAGATTGAAAGGGTGGCAATACGATTGCCTTTAAAGATCTATAAAACTTACCAAAATTACCAAATATATGTATATATGTGTTGTATATTCTGAAACTATGTAAAGTGTTAATTAAATATGGAGGACCTATGATTGTACCAGAGCAGATTGCATGTATTTTTGTTAATATACACTGCAAAAACTGGAGTGTTAAACTTAACACCATGGTGTGTTAATTTTAACACCATCTGGAGTCAATACGGGAACACACCAACTGTGTTAGATTACAACCATGTCAGTGTTATATAACACCACTTGTGGTGTACAAGGTATGATTATAACACTACTTGGTGTTAATTTTTCACCACATATGGTGTTAATCATTTTTTAACACTGCAGGGTGTCAAATTGACTCTACATGTGTAGTTCACACTACCCTGGAGTCAACGCCCACGTACTATGGTGTTAATTAACACCCAACTTTGGTGTTAACCATTTATATTTGTACATGTCGATATTTTAGAGAAAATGCTTGATTTGTTATATTTTCATTTCTATTATAACTGCTTACCTCCAACAACCATTAAACAGAACACCAAAATACCAGATTAAATTATGGCATCAACTGTGATTGGTGTAAATCCTAAAGTCAACACCAGAACTAACACCACCAAGCTTGACACGACTTGTTGTTTAAAATTTAACACCACAGTTTTGAAGTGTTCGAAGATGGTGGCCAATATGGCGCATTTAGTGACCATAAAAATGATATATTATGTATAATATTCGTTAAAGTCATTTTAAAAATTGTGAAAAAGTATAAATTTAAAGCATAGAATATGTAAGTCTTAGACCATAAAAACTCATCTGGATTTTTGTTTGAATTCAAGATGGAGGCCATACGGCTGCCTTTTAAAACCTTAATGACATTATAACAATTACCCATTTTTTCTGTATTAGTCCATCTGCCATTTTGTTCCTTGTATTGGTTAACATACTTAAAAAAAATCAAGATGGGAGCCAATATAACTGCCTTAAAGATCTCAAAACCTACAAATACTATATCCAGATCAGGGTCATATCCTCTATATGGATACGAAACACATAAATTTGATCATGTCTCATTATTTGAAAATAAATATGTACATAAAAAAATCAGTAGAATTGCATTGTTTGTTTATTATTTGTTGACACCTGTCCAGAATCCTGACAATATGTTCTATTGGATGACTCACACTTATTTACTTTTTTTGATAAATGTTTATAAAGACGGCGGAAACTGGCAAGCAAAGAAGAAAATACATGTCACAGATCTGGTCACTCCTTCTGGCATGAGAATACACTCGACCACAGCGGGACTGTGTTAAGTGGATACCAGTGCAACAGTGGATAGCAGGGTAAACAAGCGCTAATGATTTCAGTATTGTAAGAGTTTTCAAGCAGCCCATATATTTGAATTACGAAAAAAAATTTGTTTTGCAGATGAAAAATATATTTTCAATACAACCCTTTTTATTTCGCCCTTAATTGGCAAAATCTACTATTTAAAGTTTTGGCAAGACCAAAATCAGTAGGCATAAACTGGTGGGGGGAGGGGGGCAGGGGGAGGGTTGCACACAGAGAGCTTTCCTGGGAAGAAAAGCTTGAAAATCAGCATAATCTGCTAAAACGGGAAAACTACCTGAAAAACCAGGATATTGCCTTCCTTCTGTGAACCACCTGTTATGCCCCTGACAAAATCCTGCCTTTCATTCTGCGTTTGTAATTGGGCCAATCAAGCTTTTAAAGGTGTCCAACGAGAGATTTCACATAGTGTCCTTAAAAAATGGACAGTAACTGATTTTGCCCTGATGTAGGACTGGTTCCATCAAAAAGATCCCATCTAAAAGGTAAGCTGAGCAATGTTCTTTGGTACACAACAATTGTGGAAATTCTAATTTCATATAAGAGCAATTACAAAATTCAGCCTATGTTTTACATGAAATATTCGCACATCAAAATCCTCTTTTTCTCTCTTTTAAGGCATTTTGTAGCGAAATACAACGGTTTACTAGATATCTAGTGAGTATTCTTAATCTATATGAAATTTACTATTATGACACCAACATTTGGGTGCCCTCAAATCTCTCGTTGCACCTCCTTTAAAGACTTATAAGAAGCCAATTTTAAATCTGCATTTTTTAGGCTTACTGTTGTTTGGAACAGAGAGTTTTGAGCTATATGCCTGTTAAGTAGTTTTCAGGAATCATAGATCATGTCTAAGGGTTCTGCGTAATAAACCTATTGTGTGCACTGTCACCTTTTGGACTAAACATACACAGGCAACTCACAGGCCTACTCTTATCAGAGAAGCATATTCTGATTCGAATATCTAATATGAAGCACGCAATTGACCAACTTTGCTTTTCTTTCAGTACCAAACACTGGTCTTAAAAATGTTCTACCATCATACCAGTTATTTTTATGTTGGAACCAAGATGTGTACATATTGAATAAAAGTATTATAAGACAGCTCGGGGAGAAAAACTGACGAGCACAGAATTAAATAAAGACGAAAAATAAGCGGGTTCGAAACCGGACCCTTAGTGATATCTAAGCTGAGAATTACAAGGACTTTCTCGGGTTGTATCATTACTGGATCCTCGCATTGAATTGAGTTTTGCATCATTCATAGGCCCCACCCTTCTAAACATAATATGAAATAAAAATATAATTCCACAATAACTACAGTGACTACAGGACCATAGTGAAAGAGTGAAATTTTATATAACTTTTAAAAATATTGTGGGTCAAATTACTCTTATATAAAAAATATTACTAACCAAATATTTTTTCAACATGATATAAAAAGTTTCATGGTCATGTTGCTTTCATTTACTGCGAGCCTTTGCTCTTTGGCCTTCCACCATTTGATTATGGTGTATGTGCTATTTGTGCGTTAATAAAACTAATGAACTGAAGATGAAAGTGATACCTTTTTGGGTGTGAAACTTGTAATTTAAAGGCTGACTCGGATTTTGTCCGATTCAAAAATATATATTTTGTGATCTAATTAAAATCGTCACTTAAGATAGTGGCCTAAAATGCTTAATTCAAGTTGAGATAATGAAGCAAAATTTATGTAGAATATAACAGTGCCATATAGGATTACTGTGTATAACAAAACTCGGATCCAGAATTTTTTAATAAAGTTGCTGATTTTCTAGATGAATGACTTAGCATCTTTTCACCACAGTGATTAGTATAATGGACAAGCATATGTATATGCAAACAAAAACCACGATTTGTTTGAAATTGAGGACACTAATCGGAAAATCTCGAGTCAGCCTTTAACTCTTTTATCATAAAGAGTACTAATTAGCCTTGTGTTACTTTACTGCTTTTCAAACACTAAAACTAATCTCCATATTGCAGAGTGCAAGCCTACTGAATTGTTAAAAAGCTTATTACAAAGATTTCCGTTTACCATAACTCCGTGATTTCCAAAAATTATGGCCGTATTCTTTGTACTGTTAAATTTTCTTCCCTGATTTTCACGAGAGTCGATTGGAAGTGCCAACAACTTTTTTTATGGTTCATAAAATTTGAATGGTGGATGGTGTCTTTAATGGAGCATTACAAATTTAGCCAAATTACAAGTTGGAACTCACGCATGCAATATGAAAAAGTTGTAGTTTTAATCCCATTACCAAATAGGGGAAATCAATATGATCACTGAATGTTTGTCATGGACAGGAGTGGGATTCTAAACCAATCATGACCTATATATAAAATGTTTGCAGGAATAATTCCAAGCTCATTTCACTGAAGACTTTAATACAGGCTCACGCACGTCAAATCTCCAAAACGGTTTAGACCAACAAGGAAATCGAGGGGCAAACCAAGTGCTCATATAAAAGGAATTTGGGCTCAGGTACAACCCAATTAAATATAAGTGTTTTTCAATCGAGTCTGGGGAGTTGTTAGAATTGATAATTGAACAAACATCATCACCTGTCAAGCAAAGAAGTAAGTAACATCAAGATGCTGGTGAAGGCAAGACACGGTAAGTACTCCTTTTTCTTGCATAGATTAACCAGATGGAATTTTGTAATTGTGAACAATGTTTTGGGATTGGTTGGTTGGTTGGTCAATTTTGGGTGAGCAGTTATCAGGTATAGGAGTAAGAAGGGTCGGTGTTTGTTATGAGAAAATAGGGCATTCAAGAAAAAGCAACCCACATTTTTTTCCAAAACTTTTTTTTTTGCATATTCACGCGTTAAGTGAAAGGAGATTGTTCAGGATACAAATTTCTCCTCAAATTTGCACTGGATATATTACTCCATCTCTCTCACGCCTTCCTCATCCCCCCTTTTAGTTCCTCCTTCGTTTCCCTTCCAAGGGGCCATTTTATTCAAAGGTGGATATGAGCTATTATGAACGTACGAGACTTCCATAAATGACCCTAAACAAGGATGGTCCATTCGACTAAAACATACCCTGTAAACAAGTATGGTGGGCTGTTTGTTGACCCTAAAGAGGCTGTTTTTGGCAGGTGACTACCACTATAACAATTTGAAAGCAATGATGTGGTGTTAATAACGCCTTGTAGGAGCGGCGTGACCGTACAAGAGGGGGGGGAGGATGGGGCGCACTATCTCTGCTTAATTTGAGTACTTACATACCTAACACACGTACACACAATTCAGGGTTAACGAACAAAAACCATACCTTTTTCCCAAATTTTGTGTTTTTAACACCATGAACAACTCTACACACGTACATAGCCCGTGAAATAAAAGACCTGTTTAGGGTTTTAGTGTGCACGCATCATATCCACCTTGAAAACAAGTGCACCCCCCCCCCCAGCCGTCCTTTGTTCCCGTATAGGTTGCGTGTAAGGTGATCCCAAAATCGCAATTAGTGGGCCTGAAACAGGTAAAAGTCTTTTTTTCTTTTCAAGCTCTTTGTCAATTTGTGATTTTTGTGGAACTTTGTGGCATAATCTTCATATTAAGAGGAAAATCAGAAGGCAAACTTGTTTGTCATGTTTAGATTATAAATTGCACATGATTGAACCTTTGATTTCATGTTGGGTGTTTTGATATAGATCCATGGATTTAGTAAATGTACCTAACCGAACATTCCCAAAATGAATTAATACTTCTTCTTTCTGTCGTGTCCACACACTTTGGTTCTCATATGATCCACCATGGATGGTTACATCTGTCTGGCTGCTCACTGAATCCGCACAGGTCCTTGTTTGTGCATTGTTGCTCAAGCACGTTTGCAGACCAAGAGGTGTTCCATTGTTCTGGCTGCCACAACCACATGCAGTATCATGATCTGCTTCCAGATAGCCCCACTTCTGCAGGGACACCTTAATCGGGGCCAGTTCCGGTTCGCATCTGTTGAGGCCATCGCCATTTCATCCCATGAGGAGTCAGCTCCAGGTGGAGAGGCTCACCAGGTTCAATACCGAAATGAAATTGACCAATTATTTTGGCAAACCCCTGCTGTCTAAGTCTCTTTGGTTTTAGGGCTGCCCTTCTTATTTTTGTTGTTTTTTTATGGGCCATCCCTTTATTTCGTGCTATGGTCACTATTGTGCTTGTCCTGGCTATATAGCCATTGTTATAAATAAATGTGTTAAGATTGAAATGGTTGCCAATACTATTGCCTTTAAAGATCTATAAAACTTACAAATTAAACAAATATCTGTAATATATATGTAGTTGTATCATTCTGAAACTATGATAAAATGTTAATTAAAGTATGGGACTCTGGCTTGTACCATAAGTTTGCATGTTCGTTTTTGTTATTAGACACTCAAAACACCTGGAGTGTTAACTTTAACACCCATGGGTGTTAATTTTAACACCATCCTCGGAGTCAATACTGGACCACACCCCTGTGTTAGATTACACCATGTCATTTTTATTAGACACACACTTGTGGTGTTACAATGTATGATATAACACTTCTTGGTGGGTTAATTTTTCACCACATATGGTGTTAATTATTTTGTGTTGAACACTGCCGGGTGTCAAATTTACACTACGGTGTAATTTAAAATTAACACTCCCCTGGAGTCCAATACAGGACCACTTCCTCTGGTGTTAATTAACACCAAACTTGGTGTTAACATTTATCTTTGTAACATGTGATATTTTAGTATGCAAATGAAATGCTGATTTTGTTTATATTGTGATCTATTATAACTGCTTACCTCCAACAATCATAACCAGAACACCAACATCCATAGTTAAAATTATGCAGCAACGTGATTGGTGTTGAAATCCTAAATTTCAACACCAGAAACCAACACCAAGCAGTCTTGACACCGACTTGGTTTTTTAACAATTTTAACACCAACGTTTATTGAAGTGTACGAAGCTGTGGCCAATATGGCCTGCCTTAGTGACATAAAAATATAATATTAGGTATTATTATATCGTTAGATAGTCATTTTCAAAGTTGTGATAAAAGTAATAAATTTAGCCATAAAATAATGTCCTTAAGACCATTAAAAACTCATCTGGCATTTTTGTTTTGAATTCAGATGGAGGCCCAATTACGGCTGCCCTTTCAAAAACTTAATGACATATAACAATTACCCTTTTTTCTTTATTAGTACTGCCATTTTGTTCCTTGTATTGGTTTACATACTTAAAAACATCAAGATGGTAGCCAATATAACTGCCTTAAAAGATCTCAATAACCTACAAAATTCCTATATCCAGATCAGGGTCATATCCTCTATATGGATACGAATCACTTATATCTTGATCATGCTCATTATTTTAAATAAACTTGTACCTAAAAATCATAGAATTGCATTGTTTTTGTTTATTATTTGTTGCCACAGTCCATAATCCAGACATATGTCTATATGGGATTGACTCACATATTTACTTTTTGTGAATAGCATGTTTATAAGACTCGAGAACTGGCAGCAAAAGAAGAAGAATACACTGTGACAGATCTGGTCACTCCTTTCTAGGCATGAGAAATACCACTCGACCACAGAGACTGTGTTAAGTGGATACCAGTGCAACATGGATAGCAGTGGTAAACAAGCGCTAATGTTTTCATTCCTTTAAGATTTCAAGCAGCCATATTATTTGAATTTACCTAAAACATTTTGTTTTTCTAGATGAAAATAATTTCATCCAAACCCTTTTTTATTTAGACTAATGGGCAAATTCCTATCTTTATTTTTTTGGCACGACCCAAATCCATTACATAACATGTGTGGGTAGGGGGGCAGGGGGATGGTTGCCCACCCCAGAGAGCTTGTACTGGGAAGAAAAAAGCTGAAAATCAATGCTACTCTGCCTCCAAAAACCGGGAAAAACTACCTGAAAACCAGGATATGCCTCCTCTAACACCTGATTAAGGCCCCTGCCCAAACATACCTGCATTTCATTCTGCTTTTGTATAATCTGGACAATCAGCTAGAAGGTGCAACGAGAGATTTCACATAAGGTGTTCCCTTAAAATTACAGTACTGATTTTTGCCCTGATGTAAGGCTTTCATCAAAAATTATCCCCATCTAAACAGGATGAAGCGAGAATGTTTTTTTGTGTGTAAGAACAAAACAATTGTAGAAATTTTCTAATTTCATAAAGGAGCAAATCAAAATCCCACCTCTTTTTACATTGAAATATTAGCAAATCCAAAATCCTCTTTTTTTCTCGTCTTTTACGGCATTTCTTGTTAGCGAAATACAGGTACTAAGTATTCTATTGAGTATCTAATCCTATATGAAATTACTATTATGAACACAATATTTGGGTGCCTCAAAATCTCTCGTTGCACCTTTAAAGACTTCTAAGAAGCCTAATTTTAATCTGCATTTTTAGTCTACTTTTGGTTGTAATCCAGAGAGTTTTGAGTCTGATCATGCAGTGTTTAAGTCGTTTTCAGGAAAAATAGATCATGTCCTAAGGATGTTCTGCGTAATAACCTATTTGTGTTCATTTCACCTTATTGCCTAACAATACACAGGCAACTCACAGGCCTACTCTTATCAGAGAAGCATATTCTAGGATTCTAATATCAAATGAAGCAGAATTGACAAGTTTGCTTTTCTTTCACAGTTTCCACACTGGTCTTAAAATGTCTCCCATCATAACCATTATTTTTATGTTGAGAAAGATGTGATAACGTTGAATAAAAGTATTATATAGAGCCTCGGAGAACGACGAGCACAGAATTAAATAAAGACGAAAAATACACGTCCTCGAACCCGGCCTCTTGCTATCTAAGCGTGAGAATTACCAGTTTACTTTCCTCGGTTTATATCATTTACTTTATCCTCTCGTGCATTGAATTGAGTTTTGCATACAATCATAGGCCCCCCTTCAAAATAATATGAATAACAATAAATTTCCGCACTAACTACAGGGTGACTACAGGACCCACTCGGACAAGATGAAATTGTATATACCTTTTAAAAATTTTGTGGGTTCATTTTACTCTTTTATAATAAAAAAATTATCTACTAACAAAATATTTTTCAACATTCATAGAAAAAGTTCATAGTTTTCATGTTGCTTCATTTCACTTCGAGCTTTGCTCTTTTGGCCTTTCCCCCCCCATTTTGATATTTGTTTGTATGTTCTATTTCGATGGTTAATAAACATAACTGAAACTGAAGATGAAAGTGCTCACTTTTTGGTGTGAACCTCTGAATTAAAGGCTACTCGAGTTGGTCAAACTAATATATTTTGGTGTCAATAATTAAAATAGTCAACTATAGGTGGGGGTGCCCTAAAATGCTAATTCCAAAGTTACAGATTAACAATGCCTAAACTTTATGTATAATATAACAGTGGCCTAGATACTGGGTATAACAAAAATCGGATCCGGAATTTTTTAATAAATTTTGATTTTTCTCTATGACATGCCTTAGCTATTTCAACACAGTTATTATAAATGGACAAGCAATTATGTATCATGCAAAAAAACATGATTTGTTTGCAAATTGAGGACACTCTCTCTGGAAACTCTGAGTCAGCCTTTAACTCTTTTACAATTCAAGAGTACTAATTATTGCTTGTGTTACTTACTGCTCAAACACTAAAACAAATCTCTATTGGCGATTCGCAGCCACGAATTGTTAAAGCTATTAACAAAAGATTTCCGTTTACAATAACTACAGTGAATTTCACAAACTTATGTCAGTATTCTCTTGTACTGTAAAATTCTTCCCCTGATTTTCCAAAGTAGAGTCGATTGGAAGTGGCCAACAACTTCTTTTTCTTGGTCATAAAATGTTGTAATGTTGGATGGTGTCCCTTTAATGGAGCATTACAAAATTTAGCCAAACTTACAAAAAGTGTTAACTCACGCATCTTGCAATATGAAAAGTTGTAGTTTAATTCCCATTACCAAATATGGGAAAATAATATGATCACTTGAATGTTTGTCATGGAAAGGGTGGATCTAAACCAATCATGACCTATATATAAACTGTTGCAGAATAATTTCAAGCTAATTTCACTGAAGACTTTACTACAGTCACACGGTCAACTCTCAAACACTGTTTAGACCAACAAGGAAATCGAGGGGCAAACCAAGTGATCATTATAAAAGAATTTTGGCTTCAGTACAACCAATTAAATATAAGTTGTTTTCAATCTAGTCTGGGAGTTGTAGAACTGATATTGTAAAACAACATCATCACCTGTCAGCCAAGAAGTAACATCAAGAGTGCTGGTGAAAGGCAAACGGTAAGTACTCCTTTTTCTTGCATATATTTAACCAGCATGAATTTGTAATTGTGAACAATGTTTTGGGCATTGGTTGGTTGGTTGGTCAATTTTGGGTGAGCAGTTATCAGGTATAGGAGTAAGAAGGGTCGGTGTTATGAGAAACTAGGGCATTCAAGAAAAATGCAACCCACATTTTTTTCCAAAACTTTTTTTTTTTGCATATTAACGCTTTAAGTGACAGGAGATTTTTTTTAGGATACAAATTTCTCTCAAATTGCACTGGATTACTCCATCTCTCTCACTCCTTCCCTCACTCCTTCCCCCTTTTCATTCCTCCCTTCTTTTCCTCCCAGGGGCCATTTTTATTCAAAGGTGGATATGATGCATGAACGTAGACTTCCAAAATGCACCCTAAACAAGTATTTCCATCGACTAAAACATACCCTAAACAAGTATTTTTGGCTGTTTTTTCTACCCTAAAGAGGCGTTTTTGTCAGTTTTGCTACCCTAAACAAGTAAGCAATGCATTGTGTTGTTAATATACCCTTTATTATCCTGCTTTACCTTACAATATTTTTTTTATTATTTTGATCTCTGCTTAATTTGAGTATTACATACCTTAAACACGTACACCACAATTTCAGGGTTAAGAAAAAACATACCCTTTTTTCCACATTTTGCTGTTTTTGACACCCTGACCAATGTACACACGTACATCGCCTGTTGGTAAAAAGAGACCCTTTTTACGGGTTTTCTTGTTCACGCATCATATCCACCTTTGAATACAAGTGCCCCCCCTCCCCCAGCCTTTCCTTTTTCCAGTATAGGTTGAGTTTAATGGGCTGATCCCAAATCGCAATTAGCTGGCTGAACAGGTAAAAGTAATTTTTTTCTTTTCAAGCTCTTTGTCAATTTCTGGCTTTTTGTGGACCTTCTTGAGGCATAATCTTTATATTAAGATGAAAATCAGAGGCAAAATTGTTTGTCATGTTTTAGATTATAAATTGCACATTGCTTGAACCTGTTGCATGTTGGGTGTTGATATAGATCCATGGATTTAGTAAAATGTAACCTAACAGTACATTCCAAAATGAATTAATACTTATGCTATTGGGGTGATAAAATTAGGGGAAATTAAAAAACACAAAATTTAAATAGACACTAGGACATTTCCAGAAAAAAAAAACATTTTTTTTAACACAAGTTTTTTGCATATTTGGAATGCTTACAAATGTATTAGATCACACCTGCCGAATACGGCGTTGTTATGTAATAAGATCATTAAGATTATGATTTTGCAGTTTCTGTTGTGCACGACAGAAAATCAAAGCATGCTTTCTATGGGGACAATTATGAGAGCAGAAAAGTTCAAAACAGTTTTTGGTTTTCTCTTGTTTGTCTATAATAAACCTTTGAAACATTCCAATAGGTGTTCTACAACCAATCAAGTGCAAACTGAGAGAAATTTGTACCCTCAAAAAATCTCTTCCTGTCCCTTTAAAGGTCCATGGCCCGATCGCTAATAGCCTTGTACCCAGGGACCCAAAATTTTACTGGAAATGGTCCAAATTCTGGTATCAGAAGAAAGCTACTATTTTTCTCATTTACCCTGTGAAATCTTAGGGCTAAAGGATGTTTAGTTTGGAAGTTATGAGCGAAAATATGTCCCATTTTGGTCGACCAATATTAATTTTACACAGCACTCTATGGGCTTACAAAATCACGTTTTTAGGTATCACATCAAAACGGATTGAAATATCGGCACGAAAATTTACAGATGGAGTTTTGGGGTGAAGTCCATTCTATGAAGATGAAAACTTTATCTACTTAAATCAGGCCATCCCCCTTTAAATGAAGAAATTTGAGAAAGAGAGTAACGCAAACTCTTAATGCAAGGGAAGAACATGAATTGTGTTTTAAAAATTGAAATCTCCCCATCTGTGTAACAGTTGATTGATCCTTTTGGACTGTATATGGAACCTTTCATTCCATTATCTTCTTCTTATCGTGTCCAAACACTGTGATCCAGCCAGAGATTATTACAACATCTGGCTGCTTCACTGAATTCTGCAAGGTCCTTGTTTGTGCATTGTTGCTCCAGCATTGGGCAGACCAAGAGATGTTCCATTGTCTGTGGTGCTGTTCCACAACCACAGGTAGTGTCCTGATCTGCTTCCAGGTAGCCCCACTTCTGCAAGGAAACCTTAGATCGGCCAATTCCATTATCAACCCACAAAATCTGGGTCAGTTATAACTAAATTTTAGTTTATTAGTTTAAGGTGGGTGACCCGATCATGATACAAATTTTCATGTTTTATCTTTCACATGGAAGCATATCACCAAAAACATGTGAATACAAATACGAATTAAATCGGCCCAGCTGTTTGGATAGTACAAAGCAAAAATGTGTACTAAATTCGCCCATAGACAGTGTGTGTAATTTAAAAAATTGTTTAAAATGTGGTATACTACACTTGTGAGACATTTATGTTCATAATTAATCATCAAAAAGGAAACATTTCCTGGGTGGGCCTAAAATTTTTCACTGAGGTATTGAGGAAAAATGTGAACTTTCTTCTGATACCCAAATCTCAATTATGATGAGGAAACGCAGGTGTGTGTGTGTGTGGTGTGTGTAGGCTGGGTGTGGGGGGGGGCGAGGTGGGGGCGAGGTTGTTGATCGGGTCACCCACCTTTAACTTTATTGAGGTTTAGTATTTAGAGTTATTGTAAATATACTCAATATAAAAAAAAGAGGGAGTATTTTCCTACGATATAGTTTAGAAAATGGTGTTCTTTTCATTCTGTTATGCTTCATATCTTTCATTTCATTTTTTGGACCCATGTAAGGGTCAAATTGGTCAAAATAAGTATTTTTGTAAAGTTTTACAATTTGGTTTAAGTGTCCTCATTTTCCAAGTCATCACTTCTTCAAACCAAATTGGTAGCAATGAGTCTGCATTGAAGGGAAAAGGGTGACCTTAAGGAGGTTGAGGTTATAAAGGTTCATGTAGGGGTCAAATAGTATTTTTAGTGTTCAAATGATTATGGATTCGGTCATTTCTGATTGTGTATTACTATATAGAAAAGTGCTATGAACGAAACCACAGTTACAGACGATGGCAGTCAAGGCTCTTTCAATATAGCAACTCACCATTGAAATTAAGTATAAACCATACAGCAATCAGACATAACCACAAAACTGATTAGGGGCTTGGAGTGGGCAAAGCAGTCTTGAGTAGTGGTCCGTGACCCACAACAATCAGAAATAACGCTACAGTGGAGTTAAGTCTTCAGATCCAGCCATTTTGGTAATAAGAAATTATTGCTTTAAAAAAAAATCCAGATTTTTGTCAAGAATTTCCCTTTTACATGTTAAACCAAGACGTTGTCTATATTTTTATTTCTTCCTGCCACCACCTGGCATTTTCATATCAAAAGGTATAGACAACATAATCTCATTAAAACAGCAGAAAATGTTTAAAAGGAAGCATGGAAAAATTTCTATAAATAAGTGTTATGAAAATTTAAAGGTCCATGGCCCGACCGCTAATAGCCTCGTCCCTAGAACCCCAGATTTTACCGGAAATAGTCAAAATTTTGGTATCAGAAGAAAGCTGCTATTTTCTCATTTACCCTGTGAAATCTTCAGGCAAGAGGATGTTTGGTTTGGAAGTTATGAGCGAAAATGTACTCTATTTTGGTCGACCAATATTAATTTTACACAGTACTCTATGGGGCTCACAAATCACGTTTCTAGCTCTCACATCAAAACGGATTGAAATATCGCTGAGAAACTTTACAGATGGGGTTTTTGGGTGAAGGCCAGTCTATCAAGATAGAAACTTTATAAAAATAAACCAGACCACCCCCCTTTAAAGAAAGGGTTACACAAATATATGAATGTATAGCACTGTTGATTTTTACACAAATATGCAGCTTGTTGAGTAATTATTCCTACAACCCAAAGAAAAAAATATTCAATGTATGAAAGAGAACAAAATTTAAAAATTGCTCAACTGTACCTGTTTGCTATTATTGTGAAAGTTGTAGGTATTGTCCAAGTATTAATTCAAAATTATATGATATTCTGTCAGAAAACGATAATGGGCACATAAAAGCAACCATGATCAAAGGCAAATGACCTTATATTTGTGGTTCTTCATTACAAAAGTAAAATTATAAATTATCTTTCACCTGGAAATCATACATGCAATATGTAATTTACAAACTAGGTAGGGAGGGCATTTGTTACACTCTAAGACTTCTAAGAAAAAATACGGCTTTAGAACCTTTTTGTCCTCTATGATGAAACCTTCAAGAATGGAACCCTCAAAAATGGTTCTTAAAAATCTGCTATACATGAGTTAAAGAGCTATTTTTGGTTCATTGAAGAACTTTACAGGGTTCCATATAGATGACAAGTTTAGAACCTATTTCATGCCTTTTTTTCTTAGAGTGATACAGCTACATTTGTTACAAAACATGAAAGAAATCCCCAGCCTCAATTATAAGTTAATATGCTTCTAAAGCTGATATTTTTTTATAAAAATTAAAACAATTTAGCATGGAACTATGCCCTCAGGTTACGCCCCTGAGCAAAACCATATAATATACCTGCAATTCATGTTCCCTTAGTTTTGGTCAATTATCTCCAAAAACATATGAAATTTGTTAAAATAAGTTGATTAATAATTTCAGAAATGCTTTCAGAAAATTAAAAAAGTCATCCATATTTGAATAATACACAGTAAGATTCACCAAGTCAGTGTATAACATATATAGTACATACTTGTGTACTACCTAAGAAGTTCCTAGTATCTATGGAAAGAAGCTTCTGCTTAACACTAGTGCACCCTACAGAAAATACACTGCTTAACTCTTGTGCACCCTAGGGCTATACAGAAAGTACATGTGAAATTGACTTCCATGCAAATGAGCTTTGAGCTCAAAGTGATTATTTTAGTTAGTTATCTTATCCATTATTTAACATTTTGGTCACTATATATTTTAACACAAAACAGATTATACTGTGTAGGGGTGTTTGGTAATGCTGGACTCAATTCAATATTACTAAGTTTGAAAATGACAAGAAAAGAGTATCACAAAGTCCATGTGTGGCACTCTCTATGTGCCAAAGTTGGGGGCCAAAGTGTTGCCTAGTCAGCTGGTAGGGAGTAACTGTGAAGGTACTCCAGAGTAGCTGCGGAGGTTCTCCACATCTGGTGGTCTCCATGTGTACCTGTCAGTCACTACAGAGTACACAAAATGATGGGTACTGCTCAGGGTACTGCTAAGTAACATTGCTGCTGTGTACTCAATAACTATGAACTTCACAAGTCCTTAGCTGTAGGTCCTGTATGAATAATACACCTTGGAGTAAAGCTTAAAGGTGCAACAAGAGATTTCACATAACAGGTGTCCCTAAAAAATTCTGATTTTTGGACTAATGTATGGCTTTTCTATCAAAAATATCCCAGTGTGGAAAGAATGTATTCGTTTGGTACAAAAATTGGGTGAAATTTATAATTTCCTATAGGAGCAAATGCTACATTCAGAGCCTATGTTTATATTAAAATTAAGCCACATGAAAATCGCCTTTGTTAAATTCAAGGCACCCGAATCAATTGGTGTCTCTTGTAGATGAATCACGAACATAGGAAACACAACATATGATATCCCCAAAATCTCTCATTGCACCTTTAAAGTTGACACATGGAGTAAGCATTTAAGCTCATCTTTCGTTGCAAAACAACCCAAACTTTAAAGTGAACATGGAGTAGCTTAAGCTCTGGGCTGCACTGTGAGTATGACACAATGTAGGCCATAGATCCCCAAAATCTCCCTTGCAACCTTTAAGTGAACACGGAGTCGCTGTAAGCTCTGGGTTGCAATGTTAGTTATATCTGCAATAGATGCCCCCCAAATCTCTTGTTGCAACCTTTATAAGTTGAATATTGGTAGTATCTGAAGCTCTGGGCTGCAAAACTTGTGAGTAAGAATCTGGCTATGCATTTATTGTTATGTATGTTTTGGCCCCTACAAACGGGGCTCTCCAGGGCAAAATCATAGTAGGGGAGAAAATCATAGGGAGGGGGGCGAACCATACACGATACCTTTTATATAGGTAAAAAAAACCCTAATTTTTAACCTAATTTATTTATTGCTTAAAAACATAAACAACCCCCTTTTTTCCTGAATTTGAAACTCTCAAAGGGGGTAGAGTGCCCCCTTGCCACCCCTGGCAACCACCCCCTTTCGCCCCTACACCATGTAGTGTAAGGCAAAGCGCGTGATCTTATAGGAATGCCCACTTTATTGTTATTATTTATTATTATAATTGTGCAGTAAAAGGTGTTTTGTATTGTAATCATCGGTGAAAAATTGTTGGTATTAGATCAAGATTTTTGGCGCACACTTTGCACTTAAATGCTGTAAATCCCAGGATCTTCCGGGCCTTCTCCCCTGGACCCTCATCACGGGCTTTGCCCCCTGGACCCAATGCCGCTAGGCTCGTTTCTTGTTTGTCATGGTCATAGGTTTAACATATTGTGATCCTGCACTGCTAAAAATGTTCTTAAAAAACATAATTTTAATTGTCAACCGTTACTTGAAAAACATGAACAAAAAGTGTCGCAGAGAAATGAAGAATGAAATGATGGAGTGCACAGAGTCTTATTTACTTTCATACCATGAGATCTTGGTTTGAGTCCCAAATCTGAGAATTCCTTTAAAATGTCTAAATTGTTTGTTTCTTTTGATTTCGTTTTTGCCTAGGGTTTCTTAACAATTGGCCAACATTTGACCTCCATTTTCATCTTAGCTCTTATATCATTGGTAATCCTGTCCATCAGGTACTAGCCATATGTAATTCACCCCAACACATGCATTAGCCATGTTTGTCATGGGCCCCGCATGCTTGCCAGGTTACCCGGCTCAGCAGGAATCCCCGGCTCCACTTCTTAGCCCGGACGAGACTGCTTGAAAGGCATATGGGAATGAAAGGAATAGGTGGATCATTGGGCGTCCTGGGAAGGGGCGCCACCTGGCCCCAGTGGTCCCGAGTGGTGGACTGGGTGAGTTCCTGACTGCAGGGCTTGCCAGGGAAGTAGGACCTGGGGGAATTGAATGCAGGCCAGGTGCAGATGGACAAAAGGGTACAGACAGCCTGGACCTGTTGGACCCAAAGGAAGCAAAGGAGACTCTCCTCAAGTTAGAAAATCGGCATTTTCTGTTTACAAAACTAGTTCACAAACTGGTTCTAGTGGAGAACAATGCTTACATTTGACTATGGAACAGGCAAACCTAGGGTCTCATTACAGTATGGAAACTCATAAATTGTACAATGTCCAAATACCAGGCCACTTACGTTTTTCATGTTTAACTATGGCTAAACATAGGCGCAATCAACACCAATCTCGGCCTTACAAAAGATGGTGCAAAGGTCGCTAGTGTATACCGTAAGAGACTACATAGCAATCAGGACTTATCACAAGAATCTAAGCACATGGCAATACGCATTTGGCATAGGTAATCAAGGTGGCTGCCAGTTGTATATCAGTTTGAGAAGTTACAGTGACCGATCGCAGTATACATCATCTCTGGTTCTTCTTACTCTATGGCAGAGTGTGCCCCCCAGAAGCTCCCAGAGTTACGCCTTTCACTCACTTGCTCCGCTACCCCCCCCCCCCCATTAATTGCTGACTTTTTGCTAATTTTTTACCTTTAAAAAAATCTGCCTTTAAAAATTAATTTTAAAATTCATTTTCTCCCCATAAAATTACTAGAACTTGCAACTGGGAAGGATCAAATCTTAGGTCATGTTTCCTGGCCAGACACTATCAAGCAATCGGGAAAGAAATTTTAAAAAAAACTCCATTTCAATTCACCCTTTATGACTGACATAGCTGATGATGATGACTTGATGAGATTGTATGAATGCATACAATCATTGATGTACCACCAATTTCAAATTCAACACCAACATTATTGATATGTTCTACTGGTTTTTGTTTTTTTTGACATTAAATGGCATTTGGACAGCTAACTTGAGGCAATTCCAATCCAATTTAGTTGTTCCAATGTTTGACATTTTTGATACAACACAACAAGTTTATAGGGGGTTTGGAATAATGCTAAAATGCTACACAAAAGAATTAATGTATATGTAAATGCCATCATTTGTTTGGCTATCAAGACGGTCAGCATCTGCAGAGTAATTTGAAGAGTTACGAAACGGTGGCCTAAGAATAAAATGATGTAATTAGAGTTAAGGCCTTCTGCTGGTGCTGCCCCCCCTCCCCTTAACACTTAAACAATCTTGGCACATTTTTGAAGGGCGCCGGCCCCCATTTTTTCAAAAATCGGGAGATTTTTCACATTGCATTGTAACTGGCTAGTAACTATACCTTTGATGGTTCAGCCTCGAAAATGTCCTAGGTGGTCAACAAACTAGGAATTTTGGTACTAAGAATAATTATTATCGGTGAATTCCCCGATAATAATTCCACGGCTGCTGGAAACGGCCTTCCAATGAAATAAAGCCCGGGAAATCGTCGGCCATGTACGTATTTTCGCTCATCCATTAGTTGTTTTAATATTTCAGAGTGCAGTCAGTTGAGGTGTTTTCTCAGAGGTGGCACTATTTCAATCATGGACGGACATAAACGTACATTTCCTGCTCTTTCTCTGGGCCGTTAAATCCATCTGGGAGCCCAATCTAATTACAAATCGCTTATTTTGTGATAATAACGCATTTTTTAGCATTCTCCGTTCGCAGGTATAGTTTCCTAGCCATTACACAACGTAACTGTGCAAATATCAAATTTTTAAAATTGGGGGGGCGCTCTTACAAAAATGTGCTTATAGTTGCTTTAAGTGACCAAAGGGGGTTCATGGACCCCCAAGATTTGTTTTCGCGATGGCCGCTTTACGCGTGGGATTTTTTCGGCGAAATTCTTTTTAATGCGCTTCTTTTTATACCAAAAAAATTAAAATCAGCCAAGCCATTAATGAGTTAATTAGTGGGGCTCCATGGACCCCCTTGAGCACTAACAGAAGTCATCTGAGAATATTTTTAAAAATCAAAGAACCATAGCCATTTTTTTGCTGATATATGTGCACACATACATGTAAGTAAACAATTATTTAATAAAAATAATTAACCCTTTATGTGCTGAAAACAAACAATTTCATTGTGGATGTTGCTAAACTGTTACTGTACAAACTCAATGGGAAAATGACATGTATTTTCAACACCTGTAAAATATACAGGATTGTGTAAAACTGCAAGTTTTGTGTTAAATATATGTAATTTGGTTCTTCTAGAGTAGATGTAACATAAAATAAGATTTCAAAAAGTTTGATGTAAGTGCAAGGCTCATTGGAATTTCCGTCTTTTTGCCCAATTTTCGTGTGTTTTAAAAACAATGTTTTGCCCCTAATTTGCAGCCCAAATAATATATTTCCTTTTTTATTGCTGATTTGGTGTTGTCTTATGACCCTTTACATGTGGTAGAAATTTTGTGCACAAATTCTGTCAGGAAAGTGGTCTTAGTGTGGGGTCCATGGATTCCCCCCTGGGCACTAACTGGAGTGAAAACCCCTTGGTCACTTAAATGTTAAGATGTCATACTGTGCTATTGTGCTTTATTACATGCAACAGGAGGTTGGATTGAGTAGATTTATGAATCTGTGGATATTGCAGATTATTTTATTGCCAAAATCTCAAAATGGTCATAAAGTCAGTTAAGACCTATTGCTTATCTACCTCAATATAAAGTAGCTGCATTTTTACTCTGATAATGTCTATACACTGTAATTACCTTCTTTCCAGTTTCCACCTGCTGGGCAACTTCAGAGTAACCATATACCCATATTGTACACCTAATAGCTGGTGCACTTTGGAAGACCTGTCATGCAGCTACTGCATCACAAATGACTCGATCAGTAGCAACCAGTGTCTAATGGTAGACACAGAGTAGCTGCATGTGGTACAGACCCACGAGAAAGAATCTGGCTGTGTATAAAAGAGCTTTGTAGAAAGAAACAAGGTTTGCAGCTACTGCACCTATTGCAGCCTTTCATTAAAGGGGGATGGCCCATGATTAAGAATCTGGCTGTGTATAAAAGAGCTTTGTAGAAAGAAACAAGGTTTGCAACTACTGCACCTATTGCAGCCTTTCATTAAAGGGTATGGCCCATGAGTAAGAATCTGGCTGTGTATAAAAGAGCTTGTAGAAAGAAACAAGGTTTGCAACTACTGCACCTATTGCAGCCTTTCATTAAAGGGGGATGGCCCATGATTAAGAATCTGGCTGTGTATAAAAGAGCTTTGTAGAAAGAAACAAGGTTTGCAGCTACTGCACCTATTGTAGCCGGCCTTTCATTAAAGGGGGATGACCCGATTTAAGTCTATAAAGTTTTCATCTTGATAGAATGGCCTTCATCCGAAAACCCCATCTGTAAAATTTTGCGCTGATACTTCAACCCGTTTTGAAGTGAGAGCTAAAAACGTGATTAAGTTACTCACATGGGAAGTGTAGATTCAAAATGTTAGAGTGTGTTGGGTAACTGCATTTGAAATACACACCCCCTCTGTGTAAGACTACAATAAAGTTACCCACAGGGGAGTGTAGATTAAAAATGGAATAGTGTATTGGGGAACTGCATTTGAAACAATGCCCCGTATCTTTAATGCTACAATTAAGTTATACAGGAGGAGTGTAGATTCCAAATGGAATAGTGTATTGAGTAACTGCATTTGAAATCCACACCCCTCTGTTTAAGACTACAATTAAGTTACATACAGAGGGAGTGTAGATTCCAAATGGAATAGCACATAAGTCTTGATTAGACTCATTTCAATTCAAATTCCATGCCGATTCTGAATATGTTGATAAAAAATTATCATTTTGGATGAGAAAATTTGTCTGTCAGCAGATTTTATTGGCTATACATTGGGTTATATGATGTATTAACCAATCAGAGACATGGTAAGAAAAGCTTAAGGCTTGTATAGATATAAAGAAGGTTTATTATGATTGGTTACTTGGAGGTTATATCATGATGTATCATGCAATGAGCCAATCAGAGATACTGTAAAGGTGGTAGGAGTCAAAACTAGAAGTAGCACTGACTTGTAAAATGTTCCTAATCACATGTTTTTGTAATGTAGTTCTGTGGTTAAAATCAATCTTTTCAATGACCTGGAATCAAAATCTGAAATCATGGGAAGGGGTAACTTAGTCAAACTAAAGTGTGTCAAGACTTTCTTTAATCTATGAAGCAATGAGGATTGTTAAGCAACTAATGTATGATCGCAATCAGCTGCTTGTTTTTTTTTTTTCATCGCTGTCAGGTTCATAAATGGAAGGACCAGTGAGCTCCCATTTATTTATACAGTCAAGAAAAATTAATAAATATCAATGCACCTTTAAGAGAGTAAATAGGATTTCTTATTTTGTTTACGAGTCAGAGCAAGATTATGTCATCATCCCCAGGGCAGTTAGCTCACAATCATTGTATGTTAATATTATTTTGCTGTCACATTTTGGGTGGGATTTTTCAGGAATTGTAATTGTAACATTACCAAATATGGACAACAGTGTAATGTAGCCTTCACTTACCATCTTATTAGTTATTCTTAAAATGCTTATTCTAGGCTCTGAGCCAAATTTGTCAGTATTATGTCACACAAGGTTGTAAAGCTGCTTGAAGGGGGGGGGGGGGGGGGGGGGGTAAGGAGAAATTCTTCTCTCAATTCATTAAATGCTTCTAACCATGCTGCTATTTTTTTTTAAATACAGTGAAATTTATATGGTAAATTACTGCAAAAAAACTTTAAAATGAAAGTATTTGGCAAAAATTTGAAATACATGTCAGGGACGGATCCAGGATTTCTCAATAGGGGGGCGCCAAATTTTCAGGGCGCCCACAAAGCTTGATTTACACGGCCACCGTCGCCCTGTACCGTCATTCTTAGATATCTACAGGCAGGCCCGTAGCCAGGATTTTTTCTGGGGGCGTTTTTTTTTTAAATGGACCTTTTTCCCAAAATGTGGACCTTTTCACAATAGATGGGGTGTAATTTGGCAAAAGTGGACCTTTTTGCCCAAATGTTGCCCTTTTGTGACCAAAAAAGCCTAAAACCTCTATTTTTTCTAGCTCGCTTCGCTCGCACACATCATTTTTGTGGACCATTTTGGAATTTTGGAGATTTGGGTGGGTACATCGCACCTACTTGAACAATAAAGGTTGAATACTGCGATCAAGAGGAGATGTAATGTTCTCCCACAATATAATTCTTCCAATACAATTTTTGCATTGGTTGTCACATGAATTTCTAGTGACAAAAAGTACCTAAATTAACATAACTCATCCCAATCTTGCAATTTAAGTACTTTTGTCACTAGAAATTCATGTGACAACCAGTGCAATAATTGTATTGGAAGAAATGCATTGTGGAAAGAACACTATACCTCCTCTTCGATCGACTACGAGCAAATTAGAGGTGCAACAAGAGATTTTTGGGCATCCCCCTGGCTACGGCCCTGTCTACAGGGCGCGCCTATGCGGGTGCCGGTGCCCTGTGCTCTGCAAAAAATAGAGGGGGCGCGCGCCGGGTGCGCCCCTCTAAATCCGCCCCTGCATTACATAAAAATTACTGTATGTTAAATTTCCCAGGCCTATTATGACTAAATTTAAAATTGTGGTTCTTATTCAAATTATAAAGAATGTCAACATCACTAATACACTATTATGAATTGTCAATTATACAAATAAGTACTAATTTTTAGAGTAAAAAAATATTTTTAATTTTACCAGCTTTTACCGTCAGTAGGAATGCATTTTGCCAACAAATATATAAGTTTACAGGTTTTTACTGTATATTTTTACAACCAACTGTTTGTTACACAATGTAAAAAAGAAGGTCTATATTGGTGGACAGGTTTACTAAGTTGGGGTGGTCATTGGTGCATTTTTTGATTGGCATCCATTGATCCAAATGCTACCTAGAATGGTCATTACTGACACAAGTTTTTGAGTTCTTATCATATGTATGAACAAAATGCATCTTTGGGGAAATATAGGGAAAATTAATTCAAAATGTCCACTTAAAAATGTTCAGTTAACCAAGAGACATATGTAAATAGTTGAATTTCACTAAATTGAAGATGAACAATAAATTGTGGTTATTTTGAGAATTGGTGACATTTTGACTATCAATATTTATTTCTTTGGATAAATGTTATAAAGACCAGTGGCGTACTGACCGGGGGGCAGGGGGGGGGGCAAGTTGCCCACTCTGGCTCGCCGGTTCAGCCTAAATTTGGGCAAAATGCAAGTGAATCTGGCATTTTCCGCACGCTACGCGTGCATTTCGTCAACTTCAGACTTCATTTCAGCTTCATTTGAGCAAATCACCGGGACGACTTAAGAATTTTGCCCCCTCTGGCGGGACGACTTCGGAATTTTTTCCCCCTGGATCGACTACCTTGGTTCGCCACTGATAAGGACTCAGAGAAACTGGCAAGCAAAGAAGAAAAATACACTGTCACAGATCTGGTCACTCCTTCTTTCTAGGCATGAGAAATACCACTCGACCACAGAGACTGTTAAGTGGATACCAGTGCAGTGTAACAAGCGCTAATGTATTTCAGTCTTTTAAGAGTTTCAAGCAGCCGTATTATTTGAATTTACTAAAAACATTTGTTTGTTTTGCTAGATGAAAATATAGTTCAATCCGAACCCTTTTTTTTATTTAGACCTAATTGGCATAAAAAGTCAAAATTCTATATTCAATTATTTTTTGGGCAAGACCAAAATCAGTAGCATAACAGGTGGGGGGGCAGGGGAGGGCTTGCCACCCCAGATAGCTTTGACTGGGAAGAAAAAGCTTGAAATTCATGCATAATCTGAGGCTAATCTGCCTCAAAACCACCTCCAACCGGCAAAAACTAGCTCAAAACCATGAAATTGCCTCCTCTGACAAGTGACCCCTGTTATGCCCCTGACCAAAATCCTGCATTTTATTCTGCTTTTGTATATCTCAGGGGTGTCCAACCTGTGGCCCGCTAAGATTTCTCTTGTGGCCCGCGAGGTACTTCCCAGAAGAAATAAAATGCATTTAATTATCTTAAATAATAGATTTGAAAAAAGATGTCATTTGAATTAGTTCAATTTCCTCAATCTGAAACCAAACTTTTTAAACATTGTTGGAAAATTAGTCCAATTTCATCAATCTGAAACCAAAATTTCCTAAAAATTGCCAGTGGGGAAAATTAGTTAATTTTCCTCAAAATGAAGCCAAATATTTTCCACATTTGCTAAAAGGTCAACAAAATGAAAAATTTGTGTTAATTTTGACCAAAAATCTGTCTCTCTTCTATTGCTACATGGGTCCCTTTTTCGGTTCATCCTTCATGTAAGACTGCATGGAATTAGACTAGCATGAAATCTTCTATAAGAGGATCAAAGGATTACAAGGATTGTTTACAGCTTTATTCCGTAAAAGAGTCTTTACTCTAATGCAATATCTTACACCAAGAACACACCCCTTTTTCGGCAAATATTGGTATAGCTATTATGGGTCCTACTTCCAGACTTTTGTAGACACGTCATAAACCAAACCTGAGAGCCCCGATTACTTGTTTTGCGGCCCGTAATAGTTGTGGGTTCAACCAATGTGGCCCCTGTGTCAAAAAGGTTGGACACCCCTGGTATATCTGGACAATCAAGCTTAAAGACGTCTAAGAAGGCTAATTTCAACCCACATTTTTACAAAACTGCTGTTTTTGTTTCAGCATATTACCTTTGAAATGACATGAGATTTTTTTGAGGAGCAATTTCTCTCAAAATTGCACACTGGATTACTCCAGCTCTCTCTCACTCCTTCCCTCCCTCCTTCCCTTTTGCATTCCTCCCTTTCTTCCTTTCCTCCCGTGGGCCGTTTTGTATTCAAAGGTGGAATATGATGTGTGACAAAAAAAAAAAAAAAAAATGGGGGGGGCCCCTTAACAAAAATTGCACCCTAAACCAGTATTTCCATCGCTAAAAACATACCCTTGGAAGTATGTTTTGTCTGTTTTTTCTACCCTGAGAGGCTTTTTTTTTTCATTTTGGGCTCCCTAAACAAGTAAGCCTGCATTGTTGCTGTTGGTTCATATAACCCTTTTATTATCATTATCCTGCTTTACCTTACAATCATTTTTTTATTATTTGATCTCGCTTAATTTTGAGTATACATACCTTAAACACGTACACCACACGATTTCAGGGTTTAGGAAAAACATACCCCTTTTTTGTTTTTCTCACATTTTGGTGTTTATTAGAACAACCTGACCAGTTCGCATCCGCCTGTTGAAAAATAGGACCCTTTTTACATGTTCTTGTTCACCCAATCATATATCACCTTTTTATACAAGATGGCCCTCCCCAGGCCTTTCCTTTTTCCCCAGTATAGGTTGACGGCTTAAAGCAATATTAGCACTTTTTTGAAGAGCGCCCCCAATTTTTTAAATATTTTTATGAAAATGATTTTATGTATGTATGTATTAAGGTTGAAGATATAGGAAACTATACATTCGAACGAGAATGCTAAAAATTGCGAATTTATCATAACTGAGCGTTTTTGTAATTAGAATTGGGATCCTAGATTGTACTTAACGGCAGGAGGCTGGAGTATTTTCTACTCCGTCCATGATTAATCGTGTAGTGCCACCTCAAGGAAAATGACCTAAACTTGACTTGCCTAAACCAATAAAAACAACTAATAGATGAGCGTGAATATCAATCATGGCCGCTATTTTTTCCCTCACCGCTATTTCATATTGGAATGTTGTGCCTTTTCACCACAGCCTTGAATTATTATCGGGGATCCCGATATTAATTATCTAGTTTGCAAATTCCTTCGTTTGCCACACAATAGACATTGTAGAGCTTAACCATCCACAGGTATAATTTACTACTAGCCATTACCAATGCAACCCCCTGATGCAACCATGTAAAAATCTCATTTTTTTTATTTTTGAAAAAAATTGGGGGCAGCTTCTTCAGAAAATGTGCTAATAGTGCTTTAATATCTGACCCACTCGCATATTAGCTGGTTGAACATTAACAAGTCATTTTTTTTCTTTTTCAAGCTCTTTGTCAATTTCTGGCTTTATTGTGGACCCCGGGGGGGGGTTTTTGGGTCCGGTACCCATGCTCGTTCCAAAAAAGAAGGGAACTTCTCAATGCGGGACTACCGCTACGGGTTCAATTCACATAATCAGTTCTCTAATCCCGCTCGGGGTATCAAATCAGTTGTGTGACTGTGACTGGGTTCAATTATACAAATAGGAAAAATTAACCTAAACTATTAAAAAAATAAACCCCAAGTTTACTTTTTCTTGTGTCCGTCGTCACACTGTTCGTTTTTCTCTCTTGTATATTAAGATATTTTAAAGGTATATCTTTTTATTCCCGTTATTTACACAGGGGTCCCGCAAGGGGTATAATTTCAACTGCAAATTGGTTCCCGTTAGGGGTATATATTTCACTGAAAGGTCCGCAAAACTGGTCACCGTTAGGGGTTTAATTTCACTGCAAATTGGGTCCCGTTAGGGGTCACCTTCAAGAACCCCTGGAACGAGCATGGGTACCCGCAACAACCCCGATAACCCCCCCCCCCCCCCCCGGTTTGTGGACCTCTTGAGGCCTACTCTTGTAATAATATGAAAATCAGAGGCAAAATTGTTTGTCATGTTTTACATACACTTGCCAAAGTAGTGCAACAATCAGAAAAAAAAGCAATTTATAATCAACACATTAATTTAACATGTATCAGGATTCTGACTACACATTACGTATTATTGTCAAAGTGGGGTATTCAAGATGATGTTCCCAAATCAAGTCGTGCGGACGAACTTTCATTTATTTTCTTATCCCTAATTGCGGGTTAAAGAAGGCATGCTAAGGATAACTTGCCGATGTACTCCAGAAGGAAGACAGGCATAGGAACGTCAAAATGGGCGCCAAATAGTCGCTAAATGAACTTTATACGAGTTTGTCATGGTCTACCTAAATGTTTCGGGCGTAAATTGGTGTGGTTGTATGGACCGGAAATGAGATCATGGCAATAAAAGATTGGAGCACGTTCAACACCGTTGGACTCGGTAAATTTAATGGCAAGAAGAGGCCACGTGAAAACTGAAAACAACTTTTAACATGCACACCGTTGACATTGTGCTGTTTGTCCATACTTTAAGGATAACGGCGTAATTTACACATGATTTACGTAAACCTGGAGTTAATCATTAGAATTGCCTTTCAGGTGTCTCGGATTTTTCACATATTTTTCGAAGACCATTGACTGTCTTCCATTGACTTTTCTCGTTTCCGGTCCACAGCCACACAACACGCCATGATTTTCTCCCATAGAAATTTTAAGTAAACCCCGGAAGTAAAGAACCCCATACGCAATCCATTAAGTGGCTGTGTTGAAGCCATATCTTTTGTATCTGTGTCTGTATTCCTTCTTGAGTGCAAGTCAACCATATCGTCTTCTGTTCCTTTTTTTTTCAGCTCCTCTTAGGATTTGGGGAATCAGTCTGATCTGAAAAACACAACTTTGGAAATTTAATCCCTTAATTGGAGTGGGTCAAGAATGCTGGTATACATTTGAATCAATTGTTATTATGAATTTCATTTTCTGGATGTTTCCAATACTTTTTGGCCAGTGTGTGTAAGATTATAAATTGCATCATTGCGTGAATCTGTTCACATATTGGGTGTTGTATAGACCCATGGATTTCATTAAAATGTAACCTAAAACAACATTCCAAAATGAATTAATACTTATGCTATTGGAGTGATAATTAGGGGAAATTAAAAACACCAACACATTTAACAAAAATAAAAAAAATAAAAAACTTTTCCAGAAAAAAATTCCCCAATTTTTTTTAACACACAAGTTTTTTTGCATATTTGGAATGTTTAAAATGTATTAGAATCACACCCCTGCCGCACTAACGGCGTTGTTATGTAATAAGATATAAGATTATTATTTTGCAGTTTTGTTGTCACTACAGAAAATTCAAAGCTGCTTTTTTTGCTATGGGGCCAATTAGCGAAAAGTTTCAAAACATAGTTTTTGGTTTTCTCTTTTACCTTGTTTGTCTATAATACCCTTTGAAACTTCTCACAGTAGATGTTCTACACCAATCAAGTGCAAACGAAGAGAAATTTTGTATCCTCAAAAATCTCTTCCAGGTCCTTCCTGTCCCTTTAAGGTCGAAATTTGAGAGAGTAACCAAACTTTTTTAATGCAAGGGAAACATGAATTTGTTTTCAAAAATTGGAAATCTCCCCATCTGTGTAACAGTTGATGATCGTTTTGACTTTATTTATATGGGAACCTTTCATAAATTACTCAACCCTCAAAGTCTGCCGGTCAGTTATAGAATTAAATTTTATTTAATTAGTTCATTTTTTAAAGGTGGGTGACTCGATCTACTTCCAAGGCTGTTTTAGTTATCTTGTTCACATGGAAAACATCAGCAAAAACATCTGAATACCATTTGAAATTAAAATCGGCATTGCTGTTTGGATGTAGAAGCAAAAATGTGTACTAATTCGCCCAGAACATCAGTATGTGTTTAATAAATGTGTTATAAACCACACTTGTGAGACATTTTTGTTCATAAATCAAAGAAACATTCTCCTGGGTTGGGCCTAAAATTTCCTTCATTCATCACTGGGCTAATGAGAAAAATTGAACTATCTGACCAAAATCTCAATTTGATGGAGTACAAAACGTGGTGTGTGTTTGTGTATTTGGTGGTGTGGGGGTGGAGAGCGAGGTTTTGATCGGGTCACCCACCTTTAACTTTTAATTGATTTTATAATATTTACGTTATTGTAAGTATATCATTATAAAATAGCAAGAGGTTATATTTTCCTACTATTAGTTTAGAAAATGGGGTTTCTTTTAATATCTTGTTATCTTTTCATTCATCTTTTCACTTCATTTTTTTTTTGAGACCTGTAAGTGGTCACTTGGTAAATAACGTATTTTTTAAAGTTTTACAGTTTGGAAGTTTCCTCCTCCTCCCCTCATTTTTACCGTTTCCTCGAATCATTTCCAAAGTATCACTTTCATTTCATTCAAACCAAACTTGGTAGCAATGAGCTGCATTTGAAGGGAAAAGGGCGACCTTAAGGAGGTTGAGGTTAAAGTTCATGTAGGGGTCAAATAGTATTTTTATGTTCAAATTGATAATGGAATAGGTCCCATTTCTGATTGTGTTACTATATAGAAAGTGCTATTGAACGAACCACATTTGCCATACGATGGGAGTCCAAGGCTCTTTCAATATAGCAACTAACGCCATTGAATTAAAGTATAATACCCATACAGCAATCAGACATACCACAAGCAACGAATTTTAGGGCTTTGATTTGGGCATCTTTGTAGTTTAGTAGTGTTCCTGACCCCAACAATTCAGAAATAAACGCTTACTAGTGGAGTCATTCTTCAGCTGGGCGCAGTTTTTGGTAATAAGAGAATTATTGCTTTAAAAAAAAAATCAGATTTTTGGTCAGATTTCCATTTTACATGTTAACCATAGACTGTCTATATTTTTGGATTTCTTTGCATGCACCACTTGGCATGTTCATATCATAAGGTGTCGACAAACACTCTCAATTAAACACAGAACATGTTTAAAAAAGACGGCATGGAAATTTCTAAAACCATTTGTTATGACACTTTAAAGAAAGGGTTACCAATATATGAATGTATAGCACCGTTGATATTTAACCCAAATATCAGCTTGTCGATTAATATTCCTACAACCCCAACAAAACACAACAACCAACAACAACAAAATTAATAACACACAAAACAACCCCCCCCAAAAAAAACAAAATCAATGGATGAAAGAGAACAAACTTAGAATAGCTCAACTGATACCTGTTTGCTATTAAATCGTGCACGTTTAGGATTGTCCAAGTATGTAAAGTCAAATTTCTGTCAGATGAAACTGAGCACATAAAAGGCAACCATGATCAAAGGCAAAAACCTTACATTTGTGATTCTTCATTACAAAAGTAAATTATCTTTTCAACTCTGGAGATCATACATCAATTTACAAAACTTAGGAGGGATTTTGTTACCTGCTACATACTTTGTTACAAGTCCCCAGCCTCCGTTATATAAGTTTAAATATGCCTTTTAGCAATATTTTTGAATAAAAATATAACAATTTAGCATGGAGCTTATGCATTTTAAATTCTTAAGTTCTCATGAAATCATCAGTAAGACTTTTAAAGTGACAGGGGATTTTTTAGAATACAAATTTCTCTTAACTTGCTTACTATCGGTTGTAGACCACCTACTGGGAACGTTTCGAAGGTTAATGGACAACAAGTACAAAACTTTGTTTTGAACTTGTCTGGTTAAGCGTAATAGCCCCTATAGAAACTGTGCATGACAGAAAATACTAAATTATCATCTTATTCCATAAAACTGTGTATTCGGCTTATTTACTTCGGTGTAGTCACTTACATTGGTAAGCATTTCCAAATATCTCGAATATGGAGAAAAAAAAACCTCCGGGGTTTGAAAATAATCTGGAGTTGCTTCTTTCTGGCCATGTCCCAGAGTCTTTTCAATCATTCTTTTTTTCAGCACCTGTTTAAATTGGGAAAACTATTTGGCCAATTTCGAGAATAGTAGGTTGACCAGCGAGACCAAAATCCTGCACAATTTTCCTCAATATCAATTTTATCCTCATGGAATTCCATGTGTAATCATCTTATGTTAACAATGTAACTTGCTTGTTTTTTGGACACCAAATGCACCAAAGATCACTTAAGCTAACTTAAATTTATAATTTTTGAGAATCGCCATAGTTCATCTATATGAGTCTACACCAAAAGCTTTCTGCAACCTCGCAAAATGTACATTCATTTTTGCCTTATTTTGGTCACTTATTCCGAATCAAAAACATTATTTGAAGTATTGTTATTGATAATTTCCGAAATTTTTCAGGAAAATTAAAAAAAACATCCTGAATTAGAACTGTTTTTACTGATTACCCCTCACCCCATAAATTCCCCTGTCTGTTTATACCATATAGTAGAATCCTCATTGTTGTGCTCGCTAGGCAATGATTTGGTTTGGTGGAAGGACATTGCCATGGTTAGGTAGGATGGGTCTCTAGTAGATTCAACCCCTCGTGGTCCACCGCGGAAAAAGTTTGGACAGCGTCCGATTACATTGGACTAGGAGGAGAGGTATGTGGATTCAATTCATCACCTGCTTCCTGAGACGATCTAAGATAATCTCGCTCGCCTTTATGTTTACATAGTACAATACTTTTTTGGTGGTCCCCTCGTATCCAAAACACGGCCTCAACCTCAAAAGTCGGCACTGTTCATAACTCACCTGTACATTGAAATACTACGAAGCAAATACGAGTAGTCAGAATGCTTTTGAGACGTTACTGTAGCTATCACGCGTTTTACGTTGACTGAATGATTCATTGAACCCTGATTAAGCACATAATGATTTTTTCTATGCTAGTGGACTAATGTTTCAATAGGTTTAAGCGTGGAATTTTAATTCCATCCATGCACATCCCCTCATTCATGCCAGTGCCTTCGGGAAAAGTACTAGAGGTGACACGATGGGATATCTAACTATAATCACTATGAGTTCCAATTGCTCATCCACCAGGGACCAAGTTCTTGCATTGCACTTGTACAATGCATTCACTGACCTGACCGTGTCTGGTCTGGGTAATCATATTCATACCCAAAAGCAGGGGGTGTATTTTCTAAATAATGTGAATGAAAGGTATTGAACTTGCCCAAGGTAATCGAGATTTTGCTAGCTGCTATGACATTTCCCGGGTTTTAAGGGAGCTTTGGCCAATTAATGGTGTGATCTGGTGTAGTTTCATTTCTCACTTCTTAGTAAACGCCACATTCAGGCGGGGACATATTTCACAATAACTTTGGCTTTAACCGGCTTTTTGAGTACATTTGGTGTAGCTACAAGTATTCACCTGCATGGGTAGCACATTCGCAACGCGGGATCATCCACCTAGCAATCCAATTTGTTCTGTTTAAAGCAACTGGCACATTTTCACAAAAGATGAAATTTTCCTTCGTCAATTTGCTCTCAAATGATAGTCTGAGGCATTGGAGTAACAGAGATATATTTTAACCTACACATAAAATAACATACCCCAAAACGGCCTAGGGACAATTGATATATGATAAAGGGCATACCAGGTATTTGTAGGCCAACTTTTAAAGTTTTTGCCATAACTTTATCAACAAATGTGTAATTACAAATATATTTTTTGACCTCGTACTCACTGATAATTAACACAACCACAAAGGTTAATAGACCGTCAATAGGTGCATGCGTGGGCAACATCATACGGGTGCGTGTCTCTTGTGTTAAACGCCATTTTCATTCATTCAATTTTCATCAATCCGTCTGCTGAATTTAACGTCCCGGCGACGTAATTTTAATCGTGTTTTTCTGTTTACCCATAATGAAGCTTATTTTGGTCTTACTCTTTCGGTTGGACTTTTTGTATAATTAAAAGCTTACACCCATGCAAAATTATTTGATTTTGAAAAATCTTGAGGGGCACATATGGTTGTTCAAATGTGCCAGTATCTGTCTGTGTTTAAAAGAGACAAGCCGGACGATTTGTTGATCCAAACATCAAAAAAATCGTAAAAATTTGTATTTGGATTTTTTGTTACTGGCATAATGTGTCCACCTAACCTGCAAGTGGTTGGTCTGTGATCTTGTATTAGAGACAAGGCAGTCTTTTTATCTTATTCTGGTAATTCTATACATGCATATCAAATTCCGACTTGAGATAAAAAGAAGCTTTTCTCTTCTCCCCGTGTGAATATCCTCGATTATAAGAGCTATAAGCGTATATCGTCTCTCAACTCTTTGTTTGGATTCTGCACTGATGTAAACCAACCCACAATCAGCTGTTATTAGTGTAATTTGAGTGTCATATAGCTGCCTGTCTATTTGCAGTAGATGGTATGACAACCTTCCTCACATACTTCATTTTTTTTCACATTAGTGTTAGGTGTTTGTTCCTACATTAAAGTAGTAGTATGGAATTGTACATATTTAGATCTTTGATTTATAAGCAAGAAAAATGGCATTTCCATCCACATTTTTTATTCTGCTTGCAATTATCTCTGCTTATCCCTTTAAAAACTCAGACATCCCAAACAAAATCTTATTCTAACACATAAAAACTCTGACTTTTTTTACAACATTCACCTATTTTAGCACACAAACACTATTAATTATGTATTTTTTTTAGCATGATCAGAAATTTCTTAACTTGTGATAAGTACTGACATTTGGTTGTTACCTAAAGGCCACATTGCCAATGCATTTAAGATTGGTTTTTAAAAAACCTCCTCTGCTTGACACTAGTGCACCCTACGGAAATTACATGTGAAATTGACTTCCATGCAAATGAGCTTTGAGCTTAAAGTGATTATTTTAAAACTTTTGGTCTCTATATTTTTTAACAGATTACAAAACTGTGTAGGGTAATTGGTAGAGGCTTCACTGCACTCATTTCCATTACTAAACTTACTAAACTTAAAATGAACAAGACAAGATTAAAACAGACACAATGTGTGGCAAAATGAATCTTTGTAACCGAAATTTCATTCGACCTTTTTCGACAAAATGGCATAAAAACCCCTACCGTTTTGGCTCGCTCTGTTTGCAAAATTGATTTTTTTGGCCTTTCTGAGCAATTTTTAGGGTTGGGGGCTTTTGGAATTGGGGTTGGGGGCATATGCTTGGACTTGAAATTTAAAACTAACAAACTGTAAAACTAATACAGCTGTAACCTGCGTCATCCTGGCAAGATGGCCGTATGGACCATGACCTCAGATGACCTTTGGGACCTTGGTCTGTGATGACCTTTGACATCCTCCCTCCACTAGAAGGAACCTCTATTTCAACCTAACCCCAAATCTGATATAAAATTGGATGATCGATCAGCCCAATTTAATTGGTCGAGCTATGCGTTGCAAAAATAGTGGGCGAGACGCAGTCGGCCCAATATTTCCAAACTCATAGCGAGACCAATTAATCTATCTATCTATCTATGTCAACCGAAACCGCGGTCCGAAGCCTTATTATTTTCCTCCACAAAAAAAAGCAGTTTCTGTCCAAGCAAGTTGTGCAAGTGTTCATTTTGTTCATTGCCAGCTCCTGAGCAGGAGTACGGGGTTGTCAGACTTGGTCTCCTGTGCACGTTTTTCCTCTGGTGGGCTTCAGAACCAATACTGAACTGGTTTCGTCTAAGTCCTCTAAGCACAATGAGAGCAAAAATTCAGGCGCCGACTCTCCCTCACTTATTCAGACAGTTTGGGTACGGGCCCATATAGTACAACTCCCTGGTAGGGTGGATCTTTCCCAGTTGAGGTTTTTACCACCATAAAAGTCATGGTAATAGCAATCCATCTAGCTTGGCCTCAGGTGTTCTTGAGTGTCAATACTTTCTGCACCATACAGTAGAATACTTTCAACAACTGCGCGAAAGAAGCTAATCTTTAGCATGTCTTAGTAGTTGGATTTCCAGAGAGTACGCATCTTTTTACAAGCTTTCCATGCAAGGCTATTCCGGACATGAAAATCCTTTTCCTGACTCATCCCACACCAGAACCAATGTATGGAATCCTGAACATGGTCTAGGTTTGGCTCCTTCATTGTGGGACAGAGGACATCGGGCCTGATTTATATGCCATGATTTTAGTTTTAGAAGATTCAATCATAAGACCAATGTTGCCACAACATCTCAACTCTGGCCAGTAATTCTTGAGCTTGTTGTAGTGTGTCAGATAGCAAGGCCAAATGTCGTCTGCAAAATCTGGTCAGTAATAACTTCTGCAGGGTGCCTTCGACTCCTTGTGGTGTTACTGTGAAGCCCAGCATGTCCTTGTCTCCTCTGATTGCCAGTCTCATCACATAGGGTCAGCACACAGTGATGAATAGATATGGTGCTAGAGTATCGCCTGAGGCACTCCTGCTAAAATCTCAAGGCCTCGGTTTTCAACCATCTGGTTGATAGAACAACATCTTTTGGCCACTGTAATGATGTTAATTGCTTCAACCATGGCATTTGGAATCCCATAGGCAGTGAGAATCTTGAGCATCTTAACCTCGGTGGCCCTGAATCAAGGCCTTTTGAAGTCGATAAAGGTGATGACACGCGTCAAGATTCTTGTCCTTGATTTCCTTCAAATAAGTCTTTTCAAGGCCAGGATAGTGGGAAGTGGTGAGCGTTTATCCGCAAAACCATTTTGGTTGGTCTACGCAGAGGCTCTATGTGAGGTCGAATGCGGTTTGAGTATCAGGCGGTGAAGATTCTTTGCTGCTATAGATGTTATGCTAATGCCCCTATAGTTTGGATGCCTTGCTGGACCCCTTTCTTGGGCAATATTCCACTGTAGGGGCCATTCCGTTGGTTTTTCACCTCTAACAGTGTCCATTGCAGATGTTAGTGTATGCTGTTAAACGCAGGTATTTCATCAAGGCCAGCACTTTAACCATTTGACAATTTTTGTTAGTACACAGCCTCAATGCTCTTCTTTGTGAAAGCTCCCAGTTTCATTGGCAGTGTTCCTCATTGATGGTTTTTTGATCTCCTCTCTGGGTTGCTAGCTGAAAGTGGTGATCCTAGGAGTGGAATTAATATTGGGCCTAAATCATCCAATTTTATCATTATCATGTTTTGGATCCGATATTGTTCCCACACTTGGACTCCTCAGAACATGAATCATGTTTAATTGGACTTCAACTTTTTGAAGAAGACCCTGAACAACGAAAACTTAACCAATCTAGAACACACCCACATCAATTATACATACATGTACAAACCTAAAACCAAAACCTAACAAACTGGAACACACATATGCATACGGACATGCCGTTGCTATTGTCAAATCCCCTATACTACTCCCTACTGCGTTTCAAGCCAGGGGATAAAACAATGTCATAACCTTAACTGGAGGAGTTTCATTCTCCTCATGCTAATCTACATAACTGATCATACATTTATGGCGGAGTTAGAATCGGTCTAATTAAATTGTAATGACTTATTGTAGTCCCAATGAATGGATGGACAATGCACACCACGACATGATATTTGTAACATAAAACACTCATGTACAAATTGATTTAGTTTTAAACACTTTTTTTTGGTATAAATTATTTAACGGCATATTATAAACATACTCATTTAGGGTACAAACTATATCATTTCTTTTTTTTTCTGTGCCTTTTTTTATCCCTGTTACCAAGGTTTGGTGAGGGGAAGAAACATACAAATTATCCCCCAAACCCACCACCTAAAACACAGTACATTGGATGATGTAGGGTGGAATATGAAATAAATTTAATCAAACCCCGGGTCCGGGTTTTTTAAAAGAGAATAACACATCCCAAACACATGACATCACACCCCAGGAACAAACAACCTCACTCCATCCACACCACTCTCACAACATTGAACCTCACACAACTTGCAAACACCCACCACACAGACCAGCTGCCATGGTATTTGAAAAAAAAGAAGATTGGAACATAAAAAAAAAAAAAACTCAAGAGGCTTCAGATCAATGGTCGCATTTTTTAAGTTGTTGTCTAAGTTTTCTCTTGACCTTCAGCAATTTTTTTTTACTCAGTATTCCTCTTAATTTTAAATAAAATTTCAACAAAGCAACACAATTGGGCTTTTTTCTGGATTTCCGCCTATGAAATAATAAAACGTCAGCAAAGAAAAAAGAAGAAATACAGCTATCATGTTCTGAGGAATCCGTGATACCAAAACATTTTTTCAAAATTTGAAAATCTTTTTAAAATGTCATGGAATTGCTGTTATTGATTAAAAAACATAAATCATCCCCAAAGTTGGGAACTTTTTCACAATTCACAAAAAAGTGAAGGGAATACTACTTGGTTTATTAGGGTACATTTCTAAACAGAGACACAAATTGCATTGGATCCAAATCAAATTAAAATACTTGTTTAGCAAAATGAAACCAAATACTTGTTTAGGGTACAAAATCACACCAAAATACTTGTTAGGGTGGCAAAATCAACCAAAATACTTATGTATGGTAGCAAACATCAAACCAAAATACTGTTTAGGCTATAGCAAATACAACCAAATACTTGTTTAGGGTAGCAAAATCAAACCAAAATAGTTTAGGCTAGCAAATCAACCAATACTGTTTGGGCTAGCAAAATCAACCAAAATCCTTGTTTAGGCTACAAAATCAAACCAAATACTTGTTTAGAGTAGTGCCAATCAAACCAAAATACTTTATTTTTTTTTAAAAAAAGTAAAAATATTGTTGTTTTGTTTTGCATTAAATGTGCAATCATGCATTTGGGGGTATTTTTCTGGAGGCTACACATGAGCATGAATTCACCCTTCAAATTACACGTACCCACCCCCCCCCCCCCCCCCCCCCCCGCTAGATTATCCCAGTATTTAAAAGAGACACAAGGACCTTTCCCCCAAAAGTGTTCCCATTTTTAGGTTAAAACGATGTGTTTTAAATATTTAGAACGCTTATAAATGTCTTAATCATAGCTGTTGAGTCACTCTGCCATGCCATTTCATACTCGGGAATTACCATGGCGGGTGTCCCATTGTGGAATCTATGCCACTCTGTTTGCAGTCTTCTAGCTTGCTGGTGAAATGTGAAGAGTTCATAATACATCTCAAGACAAGAAATGTAGTACCATTTGCCAAATGGAAATTACTTAAAAGCTACAGAGCACAATAAAACCGGGAGCATTGCTTTAATGCTTTGTTTTTTTGTTCCATCCTCATCAGGGAGCTAGGGGAAAAACCAAATTTAAATAATTATTAAAGTTTTTTATTTTTTTCAGTTTTTTAATTTTTTGATTTTTTTGTTTATCGTGTTCTCTACTTGCCTGGCACTTGCACATACAACACCCTACCCAACCCCATCAAGTACCGTTGGAACCAACTTGCGGTTTTTTTTTTTGAACGGTAGACCGCAAATTATGCAGGTGCAAAAGCCCTATTCAATACTGTGGCTAATAAAAGTAGTTTAACCACTAAACGGAATACGGAAGAGAGATAACACGGAAAAATTATGAACTTAACGAGCGTTTTTTGTTATATCTTTGGAATGAAATGGTATTCAGGGCTCAAATTTAGACTACAATGGCAATACGTGCCCCTTTCATCTATATAACATCAGTACTACTTCCGGTATAAATCAGGGGGGGTCCAAAGACCGTCGGACCAACACTGCCCCTTTAAAAGCATATAACCGTCTGTTCCCACACATTAACTGGTGTATCACCTCTCCAATTTTAGACTGGGTATTCTTTGAATCTTACCCTCATTCACAAATAAATACAGATCTGTGTTTCTATAAGTGCGTGTTACATTAACTTTTACCATATTTTCATCATTTATTTGAAAGTAAGAAAGATGAACAAAAATCATTATGAAAAGTTGCTGGCAAGCCTTTGACCCAACGACTTTTGTGCAGAACCAAAATCCGTAAACTTATTGCTTAAATTCATTTCTATTCATTTTAACAGCGTTTTCCAGAGAAAACTTAGTGTGAACGACCTATATTATAATGTCCACTGGTTAGTTTATTGTGAGAGCTGGTATTTTGTTTACTCAACAAACCGTGGAGGTGATTCACCTGATTTTGTCAAATGCTGGCCCATACCAATGGCTCCATATATCGACTCCCCCCCCCCCGCACCACCACCAACAAGCCAAGAAAAATGACAATTTTGGGGCCAAAAATCACCAAAAGTTTTGACAAAAATCAGCAATTGTGGGAAAAACATTGATATTTTTTTTATTTTTCTCTTCCCTTTTTCCTTCGCTCCCTCAAAAAATTTCACTCCCTCCATTCCCCCCCCCAACAGGTCTGGCACTGATGCACAGTCTTATTTACTTTCATACCATGAGGCTCTGGTTTGAGTCCCCAAAATTCCTGATAATCTTTAAAATATCTAATTTGTTGTGTTTTTTCTTATCATTTCTGGTCCTAAGGTTTTTCTAACATGGCCACATTGACCCAGTTTTCAGCTTAGCTCTTCTTCATTGGAACACTATCATCAGTACTACCCAGTGGAAGTCACCCCAACACTGCATTCCCGTGTCATGCCCCTGCAGGGCTGCCAGGAGGTACCCGGCTCAGCAGTAATCCCAGGCTCAACAAACGGCTTAGCTGGACTATACGGCTGAATGGGCGAGATTGGAATTAAAGGGGCGGTAGGAATCATTTGGAAGTTCACGGTGAAAGGGGCCCACGTTGCCCAGGGGCCCAAGTGGTGGACGGGGTGATCCTGGACTGCAGGGCTTGCCCGGGAAGGTAGGACCTGGGGGAATGGAAGGCAGCCCAGGTGCAATGGACAAGGGTACACAAGATGGACAATCCTGGACTGTTGGCCCAAAGGAATCAAAGGAGACGCTTCCAAGTTTAGAAAATCGGCCCATTTTCGTTTATAGGACGAATTCACAAACTGGTTCTAGTGGAGACATTCTGACATTTGACTATGACACGTCAAATCTGGGTTCTCATACATAATGGACACCATATTTACATGTCAGAATACCAGGCCTTATGTTTTCATGTTTACTATTGCTAAAAATCATGGTAGAAGACAGCATCCTAATGCTTCTCTTCAGAAGATGGTGCACAGGGTCGCCGCTGTGTACACATAGAGACAACGAGGACCTTTCAGCAATCTAGCAACATGGCAATCAGGGGGGGGCTGCTCGGCTTATATGCTTTAGACATGTCCCAGCGGGCACTTCCATTTGCCCATCACCTCTCCTACAGTCTTCGCATTGGTTCCTATTGCCAAAGGATCCACTTTAAATCCCTTGTTTTAACCCATAAAGCTTTTCATTCATCCGTCCTGCCTATATATCATCTTATTTTCATGTTCGCCAACCTCCTTATTCTCTTCGCTCCAGCACTGCTTCAGTTTCGATGTTCCTCGTTCCATGAAGATGGCAGGCTATCAGGTTTTCCTTCGCTGCTCCCCGCCTTGGAATGCCTTACCCTTTGAGCTTCGTAACCAAGACAATGTACACTTCAGACGCCAACTGAAATTCTCATCTCTTCCTAATTTATAGTTTTTTTTTCATTCTTTCTCTTCTATTTCAGCTGCCTTCTACATTGTAAAAGGCGCTCTATAAAGCTCATTGATTATGATTATGAATTATGATTAATCGCCTTTCCGATGAAAGGCTGTATGTTTTCTATTGTCGTCCTGAAGATTTTGAGTTCCCAAATCCTTTCATTCCCAGATGAGAAAACAAAAAACCACCAAAAAAAAAAATTAGTGTGGTTAACCATACGATATTGCACAATATTGAATAGATATTTGCAGTATGCATTATTGATTCTACCATCAAACCGCAAGTTTGTTCCCACTTTACTTTGATGGGTTTTATGTGCAAGTGCCAGATCAAGTAGAGAACGCAATATACGGAAAATTGGAACAAGCACCTCTAAGGAAGGTCTTCAGCTGTATTCTTGTGTAAAAAAAGGAAAGCAAAAACATTCACTGGTGTACTTTGGAAGACCTGTCCTGCAGCTATCATAATTAATGGCTTGATTGCATATAGTAGACGCAGAGATGGCCACCCCATGGGTAAGAATCTGCTTTGTATAAGATTTTGGCATAAAGTGGCTAGCTACGCACCTATTGCAGCATTTCATTAAATTCTTGAAATAATTCTTTTTAGTTTAAACTGTTCAATTCCTGTCTCACATTGTCACTGCTTCTACCACCAGACAGACAGTTAGGTCTTTCTATTCCAAACTCTTTTTTCTTGATCAAATCACATTTAGTCATGTGTTGAATAGATGTAATCTCTCTACAGCGGCCAGTATGGAATCACAAAATGATAACAGATAGACTAATGTACAGAAATCTTGTAAACCAGAGGGGTTTTAAATCCATCCAATGATCGTATCATGGTGCCTATACCGTACTGTACTAACACATGTCAGTAACCTTAGGGCTAAAAAGTGTTCCAAAACTTTTAAGAACCACAAGACAAATTCATAATCATGCAAAAATTACCTATGTACTAACGCTTTGTTGGCTAAAATAGCGTTAAAGTCAGGTTTTTTATTTGTTAAGAATAGGATTTTTATGTGATCACATGACCTATTAAGGTGAAATTTCCCAAAACCGGTGCACTGTGGGATTACTCAAAACCCCCCCCGGTTTAAACATAGGATAGCAATGTTTGTAATTATGTAGGCATCTTGACATCAATTGAGCAATTTTAATACTGTGGACCATAACGATTCACAGGAATGCATTCATGGTCAACAAATATTGACGTAAGGATTTTAACTGGTTTTTTTGGGTAACTGTAGTTTGAAATCCATCCACACCCCCTCTGTTTACAACTACAATTAAGGTTACCCACAGGGGGAGTGAAGAATTCCAAATGGAATAGTGTATTGAGTAACTTCATTTGCAATGCAAACCACCCCTCTGTTAAAGGCTACAATTAATTAAGTCCCCACAGATGAGGTGTAGATTCCAAATGGAATAGTTTATTGAGTAACTGCATTTGAAATCCACAACCCCCCTTTTAAGACTAGTACAATTAAGCTTACCCACAGGGAGTGTAGATTTTCCAAATGGATAGCTGCTTTGAAATCTACACCCTCTGTTAAAAACAAGGGTCTTTGCATGAGCAATGTTGTTCCATAGATAGAGTTTGTTTGAGTGATAACTTGTTGGACCTCTTACCCTTTTAACGTTGAAATTTATTTGATCCTCATTTTTCTACCCCTCCCCCTTGCATTTAGGATAGAACACTCAATCTCTGGAAATTGGTTAGCAATTCAGAATAAGAGGCTAGCCATGGCCCACACATTTCGGCATACAAGTCATGTTCACTACATCCACTCACAGGAAGTAATTGATTTATTTTCATGCCAATAGATAAAAGGGGCTTTCCCACTCAAATGTTATGGTATACTCATCAAGTATAGAATACTGTCCCTAGCCTGTCCACTATCATTGCATACTCCTCTCCCTGTGAACAATGTACTGAAAGGTCTACAAACACATTTATCTTCAACGTTATTTGGAAGGAGGGGGAGAGGACACCCTGAAACAAATGCTCTGGTGTATATTTCCTATCATACCTCTTTCTAATCAAGCAGTGCAATACAAACACGTGGCCCATTGTTATGGCCAAGATAGTAGGTCACCCATGTGCATGAAATATTCTTAAACTGAAATTAAAGTCTATAGGCCTATGTGTTTTCACCTAAAACATCCATTTGGCAATATCTTGAAAGAAGTGGGAGGATGAAATAGTGGCTATTTTGAGTGCTAAGTGCAAGCCGATGGCATGTACCCAGTCCAGCCTGTTTTTAAGTTTAACATTAGAGGTAAAAATGTGCATAGGCCAGACCATACTTAAATTCCATTCTAACTGTCTATGTTCATACTGGGTCTCCAGGGGGCGTACCCAAAAGGTGGGGTATAGCCCCTTGGTTTGCAACCCTTTGGGAATGTACCCTTGCAGAATCTCGTTTCTTAGAATACTCATTAATGCAAAAGTGTTATTTTTAGAATCTTTTGGGTCCTGTATGTATAACCTTAATAAGGTTGATCGACAGGGAATGTTAAATAGTGTATAAGAACCTTATTAAAGAGGCCGTAAATCCCTTTTCATTTTGTTTTTATAATTTTTTGCAAAGTAAATAGTGAAAGATGTTTAACTACTTTTTTTTTTTCTAAAATTCATTTTAAATTGGCTAAATACGTTTTTTTCTATTGCACCAGGACTCTTTAAAGGGTTCTTTTTTTATATGGCTCTTTTTAAAGGGGACCCAAGGACAAATTTCTGAGGATACATATTTCTCACTTGATTGGGTTGTAAAACAAAAACACCTTTGATAATGTTTTTAAAGTGTTAAGTGGACAACCAGAAAGAAAACAAGAAAATGAAAACGCAAAAACTATTTTTGAACCCTGCCTATTGTCCGAATCATGCCCTTAAAGAAGCAGCCTTGATTTTCTGATATGAATGATAGAAAATACTAAATCAAACCAAAATTTTATATTTTATTACATAAGAGGGGGCATTTTCCGCCTTATTCACTTCAGGTGTGATTGCACATTGATAAGCATCTAAATATACCAAAACCTAGTTTAAAAGGGAAAAATCTTGCACCAAAAAACATACAAATTATTACTTTCTAATGTTTGTTTTTAAATAAAAGAACAAGTTTTTTTTGTCAAATGCTTTTCCCACTCAAAATCGGGACCTTCCGTTCCCAAAGTTTTATAGCAAATCAAATGCGACGTGTCAACCGATTTGCATGAATATTGTTAAGTTGTTTATTGTTTTCCAAGCTGTGAAATATACTATTTATTTTTAGTGTTTTTCAAGGGGCGATAGGTACCAAGATTTCCTTTAAAAAATCATATCTCGAAAGTATATGTGCTATTATTGTAAAAAATAAGTGACATTTATGGTCAATAATGTCAAATGCTTTTTGCACCCTGTAAATCCAGTTATCATTACTGCCCTAATTTTGCATAATAATTAAATAAAGGTGGTTTTGCTATACAAAACTTGCTTTCAAAATTTTTGTTTTTACCTCTTCAAAATAGTAATGTCACCATTTTTCAATGGATTTGGCTCAAATGTTTACAGAAGGTCTTTTTGTATCTGTAAAAGATTAGGAGTTATTTTTCAAATTTTTGTCTCAATTTTTTTGGGGGTCATTTTGGTGTAAAAAAAAATCAATTTGTTGCATTTTTGGGCTTTTTCTGTTTTTTTTTGAAATTTTGTTTGTTTTTTTAAATAATAAAAAAAATAAACTCCATATTTTTTTTTTTAAATATAAAAAAATCCTCCGTTTTTTTTTTAAGTTTACTCTTTTAATCGTTCTCATTTAAAAAAAATAGGCTTCTAGCATGTATATCCCTTGGAGATTCACTCTTGAAAAATTCCTCATCTAAAATCCAAGATGGCCGCCCAATTAAATAGGCAAATTAAGGTGATTTTTTTTTAATTTTTGTTTTTTTTTTTGGTCACCCAGGTTATCCTAGGCAACCAAATATAAAAGTTTCATACCATTCTCAATAAAAAAATCAATTTTTTTGGGTGTCAGACCTTCCTTAAAAGATGGTAGGGTACTTCGCCCAAAAATTGAATATAACATTTGTGCCTCCAGTGGGGATCAAAAAATGTACCAAACTTTTCTATTGAACATGCCTATTTTTTTAAAATATGACCAATTCCAATATATAATGTCCAAACACATGGGCAATTTCATATAGTTAACATAGTATATGAACCATTAATATAGCTTGCCAAAATGGTTTCCACTTTCTAGTACATTTTAAGCATTTTAAGAACCCTTGTAGACATGTCATATCCATTGAATACCCATCTTAGAACTTTCGACCCATTTTAGACACATTTTTTAATAACATTAGAAAAAAATGACAAACCCAATTTATAATAGAGCACTGGAAAAATGGCCTAACCATATAGTGCAAAAAAAAAAAACCCAATCCATTGTTATAGTCAAGGGATCATAATGAACCCCTCCCACCTTTTTTCTACAACTTTTTCCCCCCCCCAAAAAAAAAACAAAAACAAATCTCACTTGGCCTATCCAATTCTTGTATCCTGGTTATCTCCTAGGTGCGGAGTCTCGTAACAGGTACTAAAAAGTATCACTTTGATACATTTAGGCATTAACAACAGGTCAGTTTGTTCAATACTAACTTTTACAGTAACTAAACTTATTTCCGAACCTTTGGAAGTATGTGTCCCAATAAAGCTGCAGAGCAAGTTTCACTTCAAAGTAATTGTATGTTATGACATGAATGAATGTATTGCTGGTGTGCAATTATTTCTGGAATGAAATTGTTGATGCTAAATATTGGAGAAATCTATGTAACTGTAAATGATGTCATCTGATTTGTAACCATCAAAACAACTTGTTAACCAGGAATCCAAGGTAACCACCCATTCAATTGTAGGGGTGTGTGAGGGGATCCAAGGAATGTTCTTGTTAATTTGGTTTTTGATCAAACCACTGACCATATTATCTTGCAAGATTTTGTTTGATTTAATAACAAAACTGCGCTGGATTTATTTATATTAATGGTTTAAAAAAAAATTGTGGTTCCTCGGCTTTGGAACGCGCGATATCCCAATACATTGAACCTTGTGGGCCGCTCCATAAAAACTTATCATTTTAAGTGACCATACACCCATAATACATACACCTGCAATACATAAGCACAACGATGCAAAGTGTTTCCTGCCCAGCTAAATTGCTGGGTGGCCACATTTGTTTTGGGTAATCAATGGAAATAAGTGAACCATAGCTTATCCATGGTACCAAATCATAATCCGAGGCATTCTTCATGTCCATATCTAGGCTGTTGGTAATTGACTTCCAAAAGGGAGGGCTAGGGTTGCCACCCCTATCTAGCAACTCAAGATCATCATGTGCCCTGCCTATACCCCAGTCGGTGCTTGCCAGTTGTTTTTTGCAATATTTTTTGCATGAAAGGTGATAATATCGTCATGAGTCTTCCCAACAGGCCATTCGACCATTTTGGCTGAAATTGGAGTTTTTTTGCATATTATGATAGAATTTAATATTAATAAAACAAAAAAACAACCTAAAATTTATATTTTTAATTTTGTAGAATCTAAGATTTTCCCTTTTGTCGGAAAAGTCATACCCAAACGCCAAATTAAAGTCTTCAAACCGACCAATCTGTCATTCGTCTGTTTGCGTACATGAAAACCACGTACGACGCTTTGTAAAGTGACTTATTGATCAATGGGATATTGCGAGATTCATGCTCCTCTCTCGATCAAACACTGGGTAAGCCTATATATAAAAGTCTGATCGAAGTTTATAATAGTACAATGTGTGTAGCTTTATCTGAAGACGATGTTGCCACACTAAAAAAATATAAATTTTTTTTTGCAAGTATTTTACTGACAATTCAATTCCCTTGCAAATAATTACTGTGAAAATTACACGCATATACAAAAATTGATTCAATCAAAACACTGAAAACTAGATATTTTGCCCGAGTTTTTATACAGAGCATTGTGAATGATTGAAAATAAAAAGTACTACTGAACGAACACACGAACTAGTAGGCCTATCCACAAATGTCCAACCAAAATTTTTACAAGTGCATATAAGTTCTATAAAATTTTTAATTTATCTTGGATAGTAATGGCCTTCAACTCAAAACCTATCTGTAAATTTCGCGCCTGATATTTCCACCCCGTTGTTTGAAAAAATGAGAGCTAAAACATTATTTTTGTAAACTCCCCATAAATAGTATTATGTGTAAAACTAATTGCCTCGAACCAAATGGGGCATCTTTTAGCTCATATACATCCAAACCAAACTCCTTTAGCCTAATATTTCACAGGGTAATGAAAAAATTAGTAAGCCTTTTCTTCTAACGTATTTACTTCTGAAATTTTTTAAAAAAATTGACCCATTTCGGGTACACTCTGGGGTCCCTGGGGACGAGCTTTGAGCGATCGAACCATGTTTTGGTAAACATCATGCATTAAACGGTAAAAATATAAGTGATTTTGGGATGGAAACTATAAAAGCTGTAGTTATGGGATTTTTTGTTGGTAGAATTTTGTCTGCATTGTTTTCCTGTACGATTTACAGTATTTAAAATAACCCTCAATTGAAAAAATCCTATAGTGCATAATAGGCCTAATGTTGGTATAATTTCAAAGTTCAAATGGGAGCTCTTTAAAATTTTACTCATAATAGCCCTGGAAAATTGGACAAAAAGTATTGGCTTGAAATTTTAACTACGCAACGTCCCGGCGGCAAGTTTGTCCCTTGTTTTTTAATTGGTGGATTTCCACTGTTATTTTTTACAGCGCACATTTATTTCGTCAAATACAAGAGCATTTTTACGGAATTGGTATAACCAAATATCATTTTTTAGCTGTGTTGCTTTTACTAGACGTTGGGTTGTAAGATGCCTTGTACTTGACTGTCTTACGACGATCCGGGCGCGGAGCAACGGCAAAAAGGAGCCTCCGTTTTGTCCAGTCTTTTGACTCGCGCCAGTTGAGTTTGTTTTTTTTTATTCTTTTTTATTGTTTTAGACATAATAGTTTTAAGGTTTTTTTTTTTATTTAAATGATACACCTATCACGTTTTCATGAGATAATTTTCACAAATACCCTTATTGCATTTGGGCAAATGTACACAAACATAAAGTGGTTGGTCCCAACAAAAAGGTTTACACTTTTAATTAATCTTGCAATCGCGAAAAGTGGGGTGGACAGCATTACAGGTTTTTGAAAATTTTATTAATTACAATATCTTGTTATAAACCTGGTTGGGAAAACGGCGTTTCAAATTAGCTCAATAACAATTGGCGGCCAAAATAGTGAAAAATGGGTCAAAACCCACTTTTGCCACAGCACGTACGGCTTATGGGGAAACATTATGTTGAACAGACATCAATACCCTTTTTGTGCGTGACTGGAGGCCTCTCCTTAACTACCTAACTGCCACCCTTCTGAGTTTTGTGTGAAGTGGTTAATTTACCGTTTTTGAAAATGAATGAGAAGAATATCCCTTCCAACTCAAACGGTGAAACTGAACTTAACGCCTAGTTAAACTAATCATTAAGTTTGATTTTTCATTGGGAAGATTTTAAATTAAAACGATATAACATGCATGTTTTTTCTTGCATGCACTTTGACTGTCGAGAACTTCTGCTTGTACAGTTCCCAAAGTTTTTTGCATGGTTTGGGGACAAGATCATAAAGAAGAAACATTGTAGCGTTTTTATTTTTAAATTTATTAAGAGAACTGAAATAATTTTGGAGTGTCCCGTTAATTTTTTCTTTCCTTTTTGGGTTTATTATCAAAATACCAGTCCCATGACGGTGCATTGGGGTTCAATGTGTGTATCAATCTTGGCTATAATTCGTTACCGGCAACAGAGTGCCAGAGGACTTGCCGTGGTGTTGCAAAGTGGGTTTTGACATTTTTTTCTCCTAGATGGGGGCCATTTTGGTCATTTCATCATCTTTTGTTTAAATGCCTTTGCACCAGGTTTCCAACAAGATCTTGAAGTTAATAAGTGACTTTCAAACTATTTTGAAAACAAGCCAATTTGTGAGAAATTTGCAGATGGAAAAGTGTAAACTTTTTTTTGGACCACACGTACATGTAATTAAGTTTTTAACTTGATAAAATTGTGCAAAAAATGTAAATTTTCTCAGGTTAGACCTGTAATAAATTGATTGTTGAAAAGCCTGTAAAATAATAAAAAGATTCAAATCAGCGATTTTAGTATATTCAAAGTTATAACAACAACAAGAGATTTTGTAACAACCAGAAAGGTCACAAAACAAGCAATATGTTTTAACTTATTTTCACTTTTCACTTCAAATTTTTTTCTAGAATCGGTTTCAAAAGCTTCTTGTTGAAACCCTTGCAGCCACGGTTTTTGGGTAATGGATATTTGTTAATTTTATTGGTGGCAATATATTAAATTTGAAAGGAAAAAGTAATGCATAATCAATTCAATTAGTTGTTTAGAGTTCTACCAAAGTTTTAAATCCATAAAATCCGGTTTTTTTGCCCCTTAACGGGGGTGGGCCGATTTACCGTTAACAACTCCGCAATACCGCGGTGTGAGGATTTGTTGGAGCAACAAGAGAATTGACGGAATGCCCTTCGGACGCCCAATCCACAGTTTTCGGCGGTGGGGCCTAGCCTTTGGCAACACCATGGCCCACCAATTCAAGGCAGCATTGCCTGATGGCCACCATTAGCTCTCAAGCTTGATGCCCTTGTAGGGAGATCGTCTTTTTCATTCTACCAGGGTAACCAGCTACCCTCACAGATTTCCTTAGAAACCTGATGGGGTGACCGTTTTAACCGCCGCCAACTCGGCCCTGTGACAGGTTAGTACTGGTTACCAGGAATACCAGTAGCATGCCCTCATAGGAAACCTACCTGACCTCGGTCAGGTTCAATGTTCTATATATATTTCCCTGCATATAAGGTAGCATAGTATCGTGTTTAGGTAATTTGTAAATTTAATCATAACGAGTCCCAGGTTCGATTCCCAGTTAGATAGGCTTATAACATGTATAAAAGTTTACTTCATGATTAATTTACAACAGCCAAATTAAGATCAATAATGAAATGCAACATAAGTACCCGTCCACCAAGTAACTCAAAACTTTTTTCGTTTTCCTTCTTTTCTTTGGGGTTGCCTCTTTGTTTCCTCCCCCCACATACCTAACGATATTAGTTGGAGGTTTCAGCAATAGTTTTTTAAATTAATATTAAACTAACCTTGATAATTTCTCTGTGTACTTACCAAATAAGGCGCAATAAAAGTATGTGATTTTGCAATACACAACTGCACATGGGGTTGTTAAAATTAACACCGCCGGTGGGGTTCTAGGAGGAACCAACCAAGAGGGTGGTCAAAATCAACACCTTTGGTGTTATTTTTAACACTATTTTGTGTTAAAAAACCAATGGGGGTTAAAATAACACCAAAGGTGTTGAATTTTGACACTCTTGGTGTAATCCTCCTAGAAACACCGCGGTGTTTTTAATTTTAACACCCCTAAGTGTTTGCAGTGCAATGTTGAAAAATATTATTCAACATTTATCCCATCTCTATTAAAAAATACAATGAGTTAATGGTACATTACAATATTACTCCTTGAAATTACCTCAATATCATCGAATGCAAACCCCGATTACCTTTCATTTCTTTTTCTTGAAGTAAGATAGATGAAATTATTTCCTTTCATTCCAATAACGAAAGATGTTTAATATGAGAAAATTATCATTCTGGATTTTTCAATAAATAACCACTTAATAATCAGAATATTGCAATTTGAATTGAAGTTAAACGTCAGAAGTCTTTGAAATACTGTTTACCCATGGCACTGCAGTAGAACTCGGGCAAACTGCAATCTTACCTCAAAATGTTTTTTTGTTTTTTTACTCATAGAAGTCTTTCAACACTATACTGTATGATGCTGTGACTCCAAACATAACGCACGTGGTCTTGTTTTGATGCATGAACGAAATCAAATAATATCCATTGGAATATCAGTTCATTTTAAATTGCACCAATAGACACTCCTTGTCGGTATTTTTTTACGATTTTTAAGAAACATCATTTGACACAATTGCCAATATACTCTTCGTATATTGTCGTTATTTGAAAGTAAGTAACCTACTGAATCTTGTATTTATTTCAGTGTCATTGGAGCTACTGAAAACTAACTCCTACAAATGTAACGATACCCTATGCTTAAGAGTTTTTTTTTATTTTGTTATATTGCAAAATACTTCATAAAATACGTGTTGTTGTGTCGAATCATTAGAATTAAAATGAGTTTCCACCCCGAATGCCCCTCGTACAAATCATACAAATGACTTGAAGGAAGATAAAGCTTTCTTCTTGAAAAATAGTGATCATTGTTCAATTTTTACAACTACTACTCTGTCTGCAAAAAGTATCAAAATATACACCTCAGCAATAACAGATAAATCACAACTTATTCACTTAAACGTTTTGGGAAGTGATTATGTCCATATGATTCACAAAACCCAGGGTTCAAACGTTAGACATACACTTTAGATTCCTTTTCCTGTAGGGCCGGTGCTGGAATTTGGAAATACAGGGCAAATACTGTAAATTTTTATTCCAATTTACCAGGCGTATAAAACCACTACTAATGGAGCTTTTATTCGATGTTTTGGAGTATCAACATTATCGCGTACCTTTTAGAATTTTTCATTATTTATAAGTACTAAAGCTTTACCGAAATCTAACATTACAAGAAATGTCTGGCAGCAATTCTGCGTAACCAAACCCCATAAATACTGTTTTTTACAGGTTTCCATTATAACACTATATAGCTTATGTAATATATTTACATTAAGTATTCAGTTTGGTTTAAATCAATTTCTATTACAAAATACAAAAATACTGCAAGTAAACTTGCGTCAATCCCCCTGGCAAATGGCAGTAGAAACATGGATCCTCAGATAAAAAATTCCCCCCTTTGTGACCTTGGTCCATGAACGTTGACATTATTCACATATGAAGGAGCCCCTATTGCACTTAACCCCAAGTCTGGTTTCAATCGGACTTCAACTTTTGGAAGAGACCTGAAAAATGAAACCTAACCTGGTTAGAAAAGCTAACCAAACTGGAATACCACACACACATACATAAGGACATGGCGGCACCCTCGCAATAACCCCCTCTGCTTTTCAAGCCAGGGGATAAAAAAGAACCTCACCAGTCTCTTTCTAGCTTCATGGCATATTTTTGTCCTGCAAGAGATTATGACGGCTAGAAAATCATAACAAAACATACTCATTTCTAGCGCCCTCCGCAGGCAAAATATGTTCAACATGTTCAATTCCCACCGTCTGAGTCGATCGATATAGACTCTTTTTGAGTACGCCAAACAGGGGAAGGTGCATTTATCTACTTTGACATAGAAACAGATGACGTTTTTTAGTTTTTGCAAACAGAACAATCACTTTATAAATTTAAATTTGACAAGAAAACAAAGGATACTTTAATTGAAAGTGTGCTCAAAATGAAGAACTTTCAATGTCCACAATGTACACCTAAACATTTTTCCTAAATGTTCAATTTGTAGAGATGCCAAGTTTATAATTCTCTAAAAACTTCAATCGCCGATATCTCTCGAAATGGATGTTACTTTGGTCGTTGGCCTGTTTGGAAGATTCGTGACATCAATGGCCATTAACATTCTTTTACCACCAGAAAAGGATTGATTTTGGAAGGGTACCAGAAAAAGTGAAGGGGGCGGTGGTACCCCCCCCCCCCCTTCAGTAGATCAGGGTTAAGTCCAGTACAGGTGGCATGCCAACAGTATTTTTAGATTCAGATATTTATTTGAACTGTACTTGGGTTGGGGTGGGTGTGGAACCACATTTGGGTTGTCGGGAGTGGCAGCTTAACCCAAATCTGGTTCCAATTTTTACAGGGTCATTTGGAAGAAAAGGGTACCCCATTTCAAGGAGTTTTGCTTCAAATTTATACTCTTCTTAAAATTGTCTGGGGTCACACCATGATTGTTTAAAATCTTGGCTTCTTCTTCTTCTTGCGTATGAGGCAGCAGCTAAATCTGGTGAAGCCAGTGGAGCCAGCTCACTGTTGAGTGGTTGGGGTTTGGGAGCTTTGGGGAAGTCTATATCCACCAGTGGACTAAAGGTAGGGCACTTATTGAGAATGTGATCTGCAGTCTGTGATGGAGAACCACATTGGCAGGCTGGAGATGGTCGCAGCCCCAACGTGCATATTGCTGTTGAAACGACCGACTCCTAAGTGAATCCGGTTCAAGGTGACCCATTCCTTGCCCGGGGGGGGGGGGGGCTTGGGACTAGCTGCAAATGCGGGACTACCGCTAGGGGTATCAAATTCACAATAATCAAGTTCTAGTCCCGCTAGGGGTATCAAATTCAGGTAAGATTGTGACTGGCTCATTGAAAAACATGGTAAAATTAACTTTAACATGTCATTAAAATAACCCTGCAGTGTGTAAATTTTCTTACAGTAGTACAAGTGTTATTTTTCCCATATATTGGTTCTTTAAAAGGTATATTTTTATTCACGAATTGAAAGCAGGTCCCACTAGGGGTATAATTTTAACGCAAATTGGTCCCGTTAGGGGTACATTTTCACCGAAATCGGGGAAATTTAACTGAATACTGGTCCTGTTAGGGGTATATTTTCACTGAAAATTGGTCCCGTTAGGGGTCACTTCAGAACCCCTGGAACGAGCATGGGTACCCAACAAACCTTGAGAACCCCCCTCGGGTTCCTTGCGTGGAAGATTGCTACCAGGTGGGAGTTCTGTCATAGGTGTGATGGCTTAAGGGGCACAGGGGCAGATTTGGCCAAAAATGATTCTGGTCAGTTTTAGGCAGGCACTGCCCCCTGGATCCACCAATGTGGCAGTGGAAGAAAATAACTTCAACAGTTAATGTTCGCAAGGTCAGCAAAATGCATGTTGCACTACCTTGAAGACTCTTAGAACTTATACTAGGGAATTGGAAGACAAAATATAGGCCTACACACAATCTATTCACACAGCTATGAGAATCCAGGCCCATGTATGGCTGTATGGGCTCATCATGGTAGGCCAAGCAATGGACAAGTTAACAAGTTAAGTTGTTTTAGCAATTTTTTTTTAAATAAACTTATGTGCCAGTTATAATATTCCACAAACAAATCTTGAAAGACAAGATAATTGTCATCAGTGGATTCTGCTTTTATGCTTCATCAGTTTTGTATTCAAAATTTGAATATTAAAAGAATTTACTAAGCAAAACCTATTTTATAACTGTCTACTTTATAGCAATCAAATACAAATTGTGTTATTTTATGACCATATCACAATACCCCTATGTCAGGTAATGAACTAGTCAAAAATATTGTAGCCCTTTTCTTTCACACACCTGCAGACTTACTGCATTACCAAATTTGGTCAAAATATTCGAGTAAAATGGTATGATCAGCTCCTTCAAACTGAGAACTTTGAAATTTGACTGGTCCTTACACTACCAAATATGGTAGGAGAAAGTGATTGTGTGACATGTTTGACATGAAAAGGGTGTGTCTTATTAAAACATAACCTATATAAGATATTGTTTACAATTTGCTGACGATTCGACTACTGCATTCAGTTGTAAGACCAGCATCCTCTTGCAAGCATTGTTAGACCCATCTTGAGATACCTACAACTTAAGCCTACCAACAACTCATTTCAAGAGCTTGGAGTGGTCTAAGGGATAACAACAGGTTGTTCTTGGTGCAGAATAGATTCAATCTAATTGTGGCAAATTTCATCACTTTTGAAGATTAAATCAAGAGTGCTGTTGAAACTACTGGTGAGTACACTTTTGCTTGCTATGTTTAAGTAATATAGATGGGATAGTTTGGTGTTAGCATTCAGTCCAGACGATGGTTGACATGATTAAGGAAAGTAACAACACAGCATAGTGCACTGTCATAGTCACAATATAGAGAATTTAGCATTACTTAGTGAGGTTCATGTGTGACCCCAACCCATGCCACTGTTTATTTTATTGTGTGGATCTGCACTTTTAATACCAAAATTCCTCTAAATTCATAACAAAGATATTGTTGCCTTATTCATTTGGGGTATTTGTTAATTTGGAGGTAAGCTATGCATCAGAGTCAAATAGACCATTGTGTTGTATGTCTGTGTATTTATGGACAGAAATTGCAAGATTACAAATTTCTTGAGTAGATGAATCTGCACGCCACCTCACGACTTCTAACTTGTGTAAACTGATGGAACGGCTAATGGATGAACGTAGACATATACATGGCGTTATGGCCGTTGAATTATTATCGGATATTCCCAATACTAAATACAAAATTCCTTTTTTGCGACGCGTAGAGAATTTCAAGCTTTGCCATTAACGGGTGGTTCTTTGCTAAGTGTCTACTTTCGTGTCCCGCTACTTTAACTCACTATAAATCAAGTGAAAAAAATTACAATTCTGAAATATTTATTTTGTGGTTTTGTCTTGATAAATATGATCTTTATTATAAAAAAATTATAAAAAACCTTGATAAACAAAGTTAAATGTTGTTATTTTTCCTAATGTTTGATGCAAACCCCCCGAAAACCCTATGTCCCTATGGTTACGCTTAAAATTACAATTGTCATATTTAAATTTGGTAGTAAAATTTTTCTTTTTGGAATACTCTTGATCATAAGTATTTACTGATTGAACATTCCTAATCTCATATCAAATAATGCCATAATGCATCAACTAAATCCAATTTACCATTTTTTGTTTCAAAAAGTCTGTCCCTGGAATTTGAGTCATTTCCGTAACGAACATTTGAAGGGCAGCCTATAAAATTGAAAACACAGAAGCCAAAACATTAACCTGGTCATAGTACCTACCCCTAACCTTCATGAATTGGCTACTTGGCACACATAATTTATCTCCGGTATCGCTGATGATATCCATCAAAATACAGACTTTGCAAAAATGAGGAGAGTGCTTTTATTCAGTGTCCATTTTTTCCGTAATGCTGTATAACACTATAATATAGGAAGTAATTTCCATTTTCGATTGGCAGTGGCAAACAGAATGGGACCTGTAACCCTACTTATAATCAATCACACTAGCATCGCCCTCGGGAGGACGTTAACTTGGCCTAAATTTTTGAACCATCATTTCCGTAACGGTCATTCCCGTAACTTTTTATTACCTTACGGAAATGATTTCTTGACACTTTCACCTGTTCATATTGGCATAAATCTTAGTCATAATCAATCTGGTTTTTCTTCTCATTTGAAGATCCTCCCTCAATTGTTCTTTCATTTTTGTTCAGATATTGAGGATACGAAGTAGAATTTACTCATCTTGCCAATTTACTGTCTGATTGTCATTTAAATAACAAACGTGTTACAGAAATGACTTTTTTTTTTTTTTTTTTTAAACAACAAAATTTGAAAAGCCTTAATATCTCGCAAAACAACCTAAGCATGCAGAAAAGCATGCAGAATGGTATTTCTGGAATAGCCTATTTTAACCATTCCAAAAAAAAAATTCTGATTGAAAAACTTTTTTCCATTTTTTTTTTAAGCCAAAGTTAAGATCGACACTTAGCGAAGAACCACCCTGACGGTGTCGTCGTTTATTAGCCAATTAACACTGCACCTGTGGCAAAAAATGTCAACATTTTGTAAAATAGAGGCCCTCTTCAAACTTTGCTATTATTGCTTGCTGAAATACGGTGTTTATGTGTGCCCCCAACATATTCAAATAAACAATTTTGTGACTGGTATATTTTAAGATTTGTTGATAGCTGCTTCCAAAATCATTCACTTCACCCCAGGGGTAATCTCGATATTTGTATTTCCAAAATATTCAGTTAAAATTCCACATTGCGATTTGATGTCGTTTAGAGGCAATGTTTGTAATCACAAACAGTGCCTAAAGACGCACTGTTGTTGTCTTTCGTCTGTTTAGGGACCCGGACAGAAAAGTCAAAATGACAACCTTTTCTTCACAGATCAATTTGGGCACATAAGAGTAGGCACCATGGCTTTCTTAGGCCAATGGTTCGAATGATTATATGATAAATCTCAACTTTTTAGGTAGATCGGAGGGGACGAGGCGGGGGATCACAAAATGCCCCTTTTTGTGTCGCCTGCCTTAAAGACACTATCAGTGATTTAATCCGAAAGACTGAAAATATTTGAAATTAGCAGGAAGGTTCAAAAGTGAAGAATAAGTCTCTAGAATTCTCAAATAATTACCTATTCCAACTGAAGAATTAACCAAAGGACGCAAATTGCGGTGTTCAAAAATACGATCTCCATTCAATTACGGTGTTTGTAGTAAGTGTCCGAATGGACAGTACTGTCTAAATTTTCCGATTTTGCCCTTATTAGGTTGCTTTTGGTCCTCTCATTTGCAGGTTATGTGTAAAGGAATACCTATACTGTACAACAAACTTCACAAATCTGATTTTGATTATTTTTTTCAATTTCTGATTAATCAAATCACTGATATGTCTTTAAGAGGCAGGAAGACACACATAGGGATCACTTTTGTTTCACTCTTGCTGATGTTGTTGTTGTTTTCTTTTGTTGCTGTTGATGGGTGAAAAGGGTTAATTTGGGCCTGTAATAATCTGCATACTTTTATGGATTTAAACCAAACTTGAGTCATAGATTCAACATGGATCCCATTTGTTGATGAGGTTAAAGCTCACATGGGGGGGCAAGGTCAAGGTCATGTGATGTTAAGTTGGGTGTAGATAGGCTAAAATTGTAAATTGCCTCCATAATTGAAAAGTTGAATTTCAATTGCCACCCAAACTTGAGTTATGGTGCAAAATTGATTCCTCATTTTGTTGATGTCAATGTCACATGCCAAGGTCACAGGTAATGTGAGGTCAAGTTGTAAGATATGCTAAAAATGTAAAATGACTCTCAATTGAAAGTTTGAAGTTCAATGGAACCAAACTTGAGACATAGGTGCGCATTGATCATTCATTTGTTGATGAGGTCAAAGATCTAAGAGGCCTTATCAGATAAAACCACGATGGCAGGGCGACACCCAAGCGGTCCAGGACCGATGTATTTTGTTAATAATTCAGTGATATATGGACATATGGACCTCACAAATAAATAAATGCGCTTGGAAAGTTATATAGCGCTTTATACATTAAAGTCTCAAAACCTTTACTTTATTCCGCTGGTCCTAGGATAAGTCCACATTTCCATATTGAAAATTCGGCAGCCAATTATAACGGCGCACATCATGGCTACCGCCTGACAGCTCCCCATTTACACCTTGGTGAAGTGAGACCAGCGGGATAAAGTGTCTTGCCCAAGGGCACAACATGTGCCCATGGACACAACACGTTGCAACGACGGGCTCGAACTCACAACCTTAATGCTTTGAGTCCTGCGCTTTTCCACTAGACCACACAATGCTCTCACTCTTGTATAAGTGTAATAATCTAGGATATCTCCAATATATCCTATGGTCACAAATACAAGTAATGCAAAACCGAGGGCACAATATAATGTGCCATGTTTCCTTATGATTGAAAACTCACATGAAAGGGCTATAATCCGAGCCCCAAGTGACCCTAGACCCATCTTTCCCCCCCCCCCCACACAGAATTTTTGCTTGCTTCTCCATTTGTTTCGAAGCTGTTTTGAAGCTGTAATCCAAACTTTATGGGTCACAGCCAAGGAGGTTGGATATTTGTCTGTTACCCCATGCCCTACTGAAAACAAAAATAAGAATATAATTACGGTTTACATGGACCTCCTGCTAGTCACAGTCACAAATTCACATAAGTGCCCCTATTCCATGAGAAGGTTATCAAATTAAACAAATGTTTTGCGACTGAATCCAGTGATACAAAATAGGAAAAAGCTATATCATTACTAACAAAAACAACTTGTCTGTGGGTTTTTGTCCGGCTAATCGTTTCGCCGTCCTTTACCATACGGGTATGAATTTGTTGGTATGGTGGTAGAGCTCGGATGAACGAGGTTTGTGGGTCATTTTTTTCAGGGTCATTTGGGTCAAGGTCATCCAGGTCATTATTGTTAACTTGGCCGTGCTTTGACATATGGATATGAGTTTTGGTACTGGGGTAGAGTTTTCGCAGTACAGTTTTAGTGTCATGTTTTCTAGGGGTCATCTTGGGTCAAAGGTCATCCGGGGTTCTCTAGAGGGTATACTCTGCTAGCTGAGGCGCAAAACAAAAACATGTAAGCAAATTGACCCTGAGGGTGTCATTTTCCTTACTTACAGTAGCAAGGTGTTTTTTTTTTCAGATATTGGTTTTTAAAGGTATACATTATACGTTTTGCAAGTAGGTCTCATTAGTTGCATGAAAGTCGATTTTGGTTTATCGTTACCCTTCCCGCATCGCTTTGGGTGACTAAAATACCCGGGTCAAAATTTCAAAATTGCCAATTGATATTCAATTTTCAACAATATCGATCGTCATTTTCAACCAGGTTTAGCAATTGGGAACATATTTTTGTTGTAAAACATAATTTTTGATAACTTTGAGAAGCAAACCAGTCTTTTCCTGTGGCCCTACCTTTTTGCCTTTTAAACAACACACAGTTTTATGTCAAATAGTAAATCTTGATGAAATAATGAAAAAATTAAACAAGTCATCTCATAACCGGGAAAAAAAGAATTAATGATAAAACTCACAATGTCACTTTCATGGCATGGGCCTTAGAGGGGTATAATTTTTACTGAAATTTGTCCTCATTCAGGATATTATTTCCCAACGAACTATAGTCGGTGGATTTAATTCTCAGACAGAATCGAACAACGCCAGCGTAAGGTGCCCTTCCTTAACTAGCAGGGATAACACACATTCAACGCGATGCGTAATTGGTCAAAGTAAGCGCCAAACCACTGCGTATTGACGAGGCGCTTGCACGGGACGTGCGTGCGACCTGTCCGAGAAAATAAATCCACAAACTATACTCCTGGGTGAAGGAATATCTTTCGACTGAAACTGGAGAATCCTAAAAACTGTATTGATGGCATTCCCCCAGTTTTGCCCCCCCCCCATTACAGTGAGATGACCCTAGGACACAGGTATCCTGAGTTTCCATCACATACCATATATAACCAAATCACTTATGTTTTTTAACAATATAACATTTTAAGTGTGTGTGTTTGTGTGTGTGTGTGTGGTGCGGTGTGTTGCGCGTAAGAGAGGAGTCAATCAAAATAGCAGAAAGTGTTGGCAAATACAGCTTGAAGAGTAAATCCTCTGCAAACTCAGCAGAAAAATATGAATAAAGAAACGCCTGTGGCGATTATTGTGAACGATGTTGTATATTCAAAATGATATGACATTCTATCAGAAATAATCATCACTAGACACAAAACAACCGTGATCAGAGACAAAACCTTGTTATTTTGATTCCTCATCACAAAAGTAAATTTATATTTATAACTGGAGATCATACATGCAATATAAAATTTACCAAATATACGGTATTATTAGGGAGGGCATTATGCTACCTGCAGCCACAAAACCTGAAACAAGTCCCCAGCCTCAATTATAGTATAAGTTTATAGGCCTGGCCTCAAAATCTGATATTCTTATAAGAAAATTGTAACTATTTTAGTATTTGGCATGATTTTCTCATTTTGGTGTCATTTTAAAGTTGATTTCCCATTAATTCCTTGTTAACCAATCTAAATGTGAACAATGCAACTTGCCCATTGTTTTTGCACATAATGCATAAATGCACCAACAGGGTCAACTGAAATTTTAGGGATAATGGGTTTTTTTTATAGAATATCCATAGTTCTATCTACACACAAAAGCTTTCTGCAAAATCACAAAATGTATTTGCAATTCATGTTGCCTTAGTTTTGGTCAATTATCTCAAAAAACATATGAAATTTGTTAACAGAAGTTGATGATTATTTTCAGAAATGCTTTGAGAAATTAAAAAATCATTAGTGGTGGATTTAAGGAAAAGGGCCCTGTCAGCAGCTTAAGGCGGGGCCCTTTAACGACCGTTAAGCGACGCAATGTCGCACTTTATTAGGTAACTAGGGGGGTTTCTGAGGGCCCTGAGAGCAATATTTAGGGGGGGGGGCTGTCAGCAGCTGCTGACACTGCTGACTCTTAAATCCGCCACTGAAAATCATCCCTATTTGAATGTTTTATGACTACGTACACAGTGAGATTCAACAAGTCTTAACCATTAATTAACATTTTAGTCACATTTCATTTTACACAAAACATCATATATTGTATTGGGTGCTTGGTGATTTGACTCAAATATTATTACTAAGCTTTAACAAGATCAGAAAAGAGTAAACCACAATGCAGTGTGTGGCACCCTGTATGGACCAAATTGTTACATACTAGGAAGCTGGTAGGCGAGTAACTGTGAAGATACCTGGAGAGTACTCTACTACTGGTGGCCTCTATGTGTACCATGTCAGTCTTTATTTTATTTTAGTCTTTTTTTTGCCTGGGTAGATCATTCAGTGTTCAGACACTGCTTTCCAATGATGCCCAGGGATGCAGGATGGATTGGGACAGCCAGGGGTTACTCTTATCGAAACTGGCTGCGATTATATACAGGCATGAATCTCCATGTATATGGGACCGATGGCTTAACGTCCCCTCCGAAGGACGGGATATTCTCATGGTTTGTTTGCCCACTGTCCAAATGAACCACGGGGAGTAGTGCGGAATTCCAGTTTCAATCAATAGTTCTTACAAATCAAATTCAGAATTTAGTACCCAATTAAATCCCAGCAAGTGGCCCCGCCTGGGCTCGAATCTGGGACCTTCCGCATCAAATGCGAATGCCTTAACCAGTGCGCCACGCTCCCCCAGTCACATGATGGGTAGGCCTACTGCTAGTAAATATGGCTTTGCATTTTTGTGGTGTTTTTTTCATGTAGCTTGTTTAAAATAGGATGTATAAATAATTAATTTTAATGCATTAATACTTTATTCATTGTATACCTACAAATAATTGAATTAGCCTGAATCAAATCAAATACCCACTATTTAAAGATCTTTGGACTAAAATAAAGGGGAAAAGGCTGGAAATGACCAACTGACTCTTGAATCTATAGTTTGTGTTATCTTAAGTTGAAGGTGATGTCACTGCGACGTTTATGTTGCGCACCCATGAATCGCGCGCGCTATGCTTGGAATCAGAGCATGATACGCACGCGAATAAAGGCGGCACGATCGAGACGCTTGTGGGAATGCAAAGACGCATAATGACGTCACCTTCAACTTTAGATGAGACAAAGTATAGGGTCCATAGGTGGCTGTCATAATATCCTTGGTGTAAAACTGCTCAATACAAGCCCCAGACTATCAATTTCAGCCATTTTAAGGAATTTAGTATTTTATCCCTTTAAATGAGTCTATGGCCCTTCTAGGTGGCTATCATAATATCCTTGGTGTAAAACTGTTTTAATGCTCAATACAAACCCCAGACTATCAATTTCAGCCATTTTAAGGAATTTAGTATTTTATCCCTTTAAATGAGTCTATGGCCCTTCTAGGTGGCTATCATAATATCCTTGGTGTAAAACTGTTTTTAGTATTCAATACACCCAAACTATATCATTTCACCATTTTAAGGAATTTAGTATTTTTCTGGCAATGTGCCTGTTCCCTTAAAGGTCCATGCCCGATCGCTAATAGCCTCGTCCCCAGAAGCCCCGATTTACAGGAAGTGGTCAACATTTTTAGTATCAGATGAAAGACGACACTATTTTTCTCATTTACCCTTTGAACTCACTAGAGCCAAAGAATATTTAGTTTAGAAGTTATGAGTGAAAATGTGCCCCATTTGGTTTACAAATATTATTTTAACAGATACTTCCTCTATGCGGCTTACACAATCACGTTTTTGGCTCTTCGCATAAACGATTGACATATCGATTGAAACTTTAACAGATTGGGTTTTGGAGTGAGGCCAATTATCAAGATGAACTATTCATATCCTATCCGTAATTCGGGCCATCCCCCTTTAAAAATAGGATGAGGCGCTGATATTAGTCTTAACCATTTCAGGTGAGGGCTAATGTATAGAAAAGCTTTACAACCATGCCAAAATATCAAATTTTGAAAAATCATGAGAGCGCACTCCCGGTGCCCTATTTTCGAATGTTCCAGTGTCTCTTTAAAATGCTTTCATTTAAACATGTCTCTGTTTGCCATCATTTCATATTGTGCAAAGCTGTGTTGGTACATGATTGTGCTGTCTTTCAGCTTCTTTTAACAAGCATATACTCCTGTGCCACAAATCTCCCATGATGCATGTAGTAGGCCTTAATCTATAATAGTTACTACTTAGCCCCCACCCCCCCCCCCCCCCCCCCCCAGCAAATATGACTCCATTGTATCCCTCATTCCCCTGACTTTAGCCAAAGGTGATTTTGCCCTGTTTTGCAGATTCGGTCGGGGGCCGCAATGTCTAGTGTTATCGTCAGCATCATGGTAATCTTCATCATCGTTTTGTCCTCCACCACGGTTGCTGTACTGACCAGACCCCTGGTCCTATTTGCACCGAAAGATCTTACTGGGGCGCACAACAAAATAGTGCTTGTAAGCACCCATGTGAAAGAAAAATGCAGATTGGATGATTTTTGAGGCAAACACTGATCCACTTTGGGGTCCCGAACCAGCTGCTTTTTTTTCAGATTACCTTCATAGGTACTTTTTCAATTTTAAAACATCTTCTTCCTTAGGGGATATATTATTTCATAATGAAGTCTTTGCTTAGAGTGTTTTTGCTGTGGAAAATACTTGTTTAAATGCCACTATCAGTGATTTGTTTCAAAAATGAAAAACAAATCGCGTCCTATTTGTCATCAAAGTCCATTTTTTGTGCACTGTTTGTATTTGAAATTGGTTTAAAGTAAAGACCCCTGTAAATGTCTAATCGTAACACGCCGTATTGTCAAGAAATGGCGATTTTTAATGCAATAATAAAAGTCGGGATCCGACTTTTATTAGTATACAACAAAACAGTCTAATGGCATCTTCAAGACACTTTTAAAATGCTTTAAAATGTCTGTTTTCACCAAGAAAGTAAGATAATTTGATTGTATGACCTAACACCTAAATTATTTAGACACAAAATGGTTTGATTTTTTGAACAAATGATTATAGGGGCTTTAAGAAGGTCATATTGAAGACTACTAGCTTAGGGTCAGTGAAAGCATTCACATGGGTCCTTGCACATTTTAAACTTAGTAAGGTTAACGTTCATCTGTGTGCGATACAGATATGTAGTTTCAAGGTCACTTATGAAACTATTTAATTTAAAAATTAATGTTTTTCGGCTCTTATCCCCGGGGGGATCCACTCGGGGGGCATTACCATCTTGGCGGTTTACGCGCTCATGTAAGGCTGTATATCCCCTTTTCAGCATCGCTGTCACCCAAAGAAGACCCATAGATTTTTTGCAAATGGTCACCCAAAGACTCCATAGTTTTTATAATTTTTTACCAACTGTCACCCAAAGACCCCTAAAATTTTATTTAAAAAACACCCATGTAACTCATGTGAACAGCTGGCAAAAGTAACTTTTGCTGTCCAATTAATTTGATTAATTGGACAGTTGGTTAGGGAGGCTTATGATTGGTTAGATAGTTTGAGGATGTTTTCATTTCTTGGAGAGGGTCATGAGTGAATATGGTCTTGCTGTCTACTGGTTGTTTGACTTCTTGGTACTTTTCCCTTTTTTATTGGTTCCTTGTGTCAGGTGGTGTGTGTGTGTGTGGGTGTGTATGGGTCAGGTGCATGGTGTCAGATGTCGGGTGTTGGGGGTTGTGTTTTAGGAGGGTCAGGTGGCAGATATTTGGTGCCAGGTGTAAAGGTGTCAGATGTTATGCATCAGAATATCGGTTTCAAATTGTCGGTTGTCGATGGTTGTCAGGTTTTGGGTGTCCATTTTTGGATGTTTGGTGTCACACTATGTATGTGTCAGTGTTGAGCATCAGATATTGCGTGTCATGTGTCATGTGTTTCAGATAACGGTGTCAGGTTGTTGTGTCGGTTGTCAGATGCTGGGTGTACTGTTGGGGTCAGATTCAGTGTCAGATGTGGAAAGTGTTGAGTGTCATGTTGGGTGTCAGGTGTTGTATCAGATATTGGTATCAGGTGTTGGGTATCAGTTTTTGGGTGTTCAAGTGGTCTGGAACCAGGATGTCTGAGTCTTTGTGTCCTACATCAGGGGTCATGTTTTCCTACATCAGGTTGCGTTGGTAATGACCAGAACCCTGGTCCTAAATTTGCACCCGAACGATCTTAATGGGGTTGCACAACACAAAAATAGTGCTTTGTAAGCACCCATGTGAAAGAAAATGCAGATGCAGATTTAGGATGATTTTGAAAGGCAAAACACTGATCCCACATTTGAGGGTCTAACAGCTGCTTTTTTTAAGAGTACCTTTCATTAGGTACTGTTCAATTTTACAAACCAGATTATTCTTAGGGGGTATATGATTTAATCTGAAGTCTTGGCTTAGGGGTGTTTTTGCATGTGGAAACTACTTGTTTAATGCCACTAACACATGAGTGGTCAAAATGAAAACAAATCGCGTCCCCTATTTTTCATCAACGTCCATTTTTGCACTGTTTGTATTTGAATAATGGTTATTAAAGTAAAGACCCCTGTCTAAAGGGCTAAGCGTAATACGCCGTATTTGTCAAGAAATGGAGAATTTTTAGCCAATAATAAAAGTCGGGGTCTCCGACTTTGATTAGTACACAAAAACAGTCGGTAAATGGCATCTTCAAGACCAATTTTAAATGATTTAATGTCTGTTTTCACCAAGATGAAAGGTAAGTAAGTTGTTGATAGGACCTAACACTATTAATTTAGACACAAAATTGGTTTTTGCGTTTTGAAAAAAAATGACTGATAGTGGCTTTAAGGTCAGTTTGACATACTCGCTTAGGGTCATTTGAAAGTCAATTCACATGGGTCCTTGCAGAATTTTATTTAGTAGGTGAACGTTACATCTTGTGTGAGATACAGATATGTGTAGGTAGAGGTCACATTTATGAAACTCGTTTAAAGTTTCTCTCTTAAGCCCGGGGGGGACACTCGGGGGGGGGGGGGGGCATTACCGGGGGCATTAACATCTTGGAGGGTTGCACGCGCATGTAAGGCTGTTAAGTCCCCATTTTCAGCATCGCTGCACCCAAAGACGCCATATATTTTGAAAATGTCACCCAAAGACGCCATAGTTATGAATTTTTACCAAACTGTCACCCCCAAAGACCCCTACAATTTTATTTAAAAAAAAAAAACATTAACTCATGTGACAGTGGCAAGTAATGGTGCGATCCACATTATTTTGACTAATTGGAAAGTTGGTTAGGGAGGCTAATGATTGGTTGAAAGTTGAAGTTTGAGGATGTTTCATTTCTTGGAGAGGCGTCATGGTTTTGGTCTTGCTGTCTACGCGTTTGGTTTGACTTCTGGTTTTTCCCAGTTGTTAATGAGTCCTGTGTCAGGTGGTGGTGTGTGTGTGTATGGGTCAGGTGCATGGTTGTCAGATGTCAAGTGTTGGAGGGTTTGGTTGTTAGGGTCAGGTGGCAGATATTTGGTGCCAGGTGTCAGGTTGTCGATGTTATGCATCAGATATCGGGTTTCAAAATGTCGGGTGTCAGCAGGATGTCAGGTGTTGGGTGTCAGGTTGGATGTTTGGTGTTCAGATGTTATGGTCAGGTGTTGAGCCATCAGAATTATTGCGTGGTCAGGTCATGCGTTGCAGATAACGGTGTCAGGTTGTTTGGTGTGTCGGGTGTAAGTGCTGTGGTGAACATGTTGGTGTCAGATATCAGTTGTAAGATGTGGAAAGTGTTGAGTGTCATGTTGGGTTTCAGGGTGTTTGTTGTTATCAGATATTGGTGTCAGGTGTTGGTATCAGTTTTTGGGTGTCAAGGTCTGGAACCAGGTGTCTGGAGTATTGTGTCCACATTCGGGGTCATGTGGCCCTACATCAGGGGGGGTCATGTGTCCTACTCGGGGTCATGTGCCCTAAATCAAGAGTCATTGTGTCCTAAATCGGGGTATGTGCCTACATCAAGGGGTAATGGCCTACACTCAGGGTCATGTGTCCTTACATCAGGTGTCATGTGTATACATCAGGGGTCATTTGTCCTACATCAGGGGTCATGCTCCTACATCATTTGGGGTCATGTGTCTACATCAGGGGTCATGTGTCCTATATCAGGGATCATGTGCCATAATACCAGGGGTCATTTGTCTTACATCAGACGGTAAGGTGTCGACATCAGGGGGTCAGGTGCCCTACATCAGGGGTACATGTGCCCTACATCAGTGGGTCAGTGCCCTACCTGTATCAGGGTCCTGTGTCCTAATCAGGGGAAATGTGCCCTAATTAGGGGTCATGTGCCCTCCATCCGGGGTCATGTGCCCTACATCAGGGGTCATGTGGCCTACACAGGGGTCATGTGGCCTACAGCAGGGGTTATGTGTCTACATCAGCGGTCATCTGTCCGGTTCCTCGTTTCTGGTTGTGCGTATTTACATTCTCAAAATCAAAGGTTGTTTTGTGTAGTAATAAAAGCTAATAAAGAACCACGATTCTGAAAACAAACTAATGATAAAATTGATGTTTTTTTTCTCACCAAGAATCCCAAGTAACTGGGATATTGAGTTATGGTATTGCGTGTGAGTCACACAATTTTATTGAAAACGCATAGCTCGGCCAATATTGGGAGTATTTGCTCAAACAATGTTAACGTTTCAGGTAACCTTGGTCAAATTGCTTGTGCTTGAAGCTCACCTTCTAACTTCATTTGTCCTAAAAAAATCACGGTCATAGGTTCAACATAGACACGTCTAGTAGGGTTGAAGGTCAAATATCTAGGTCAAAAGTCATAGGTAAACTTACATACATTACCAACTAGATGCGCCGTTCCCCCAAAGGCTCAAGGCGCTACAATAAAAGAAAGTGAGAAAGAAAATGAGCAATAAATATAACATAATGAAAAAACAAATCCATTAGGAAACCAAGTGTGTCTAAGTGGCCTTTTTAAAGGCAGTTACAGATAATGACTGCCTAAGGGTGACAGGGGGGGAAGGTTATCAGTTCCATAACTTGAAGCACAAACAGTTAAAACTTTTATCGCCAGATTTTACTCGAGTCCTTGGATTGAATCCAACCGCAGGCGATCTTTTGACGGAACTAAGGTTTCTTTTTGGAACATGTAACTTGAAACCGTTTGCCAAGATAACCGGAGCCATGCCATAAAGAACTTAAATTCTCTTAAACTTTAAAAAAATATAAAAGCAATTTAAAAGAAAGTTAAAAGAAATTCTCGGTTTCACAGGAAGCCAATGAGAGACTTTAAGCAGAGGGTTTGGGTCCTGCTGTCTATTTACAGTAAAAACAAGTCTCGCAGCCCAATTTTGTAGGGCTTTAAGACGAAGAGTATACGACGTTGGTAGCGAAGAAAGTAAACCATGGCAATAGTCGATGCGAGAAAGTATAAGAGAGCGTACAGCATGATGGCAAGTGTCTTTATCAATGTATATGCGAATGCGACGAGATGCTTCCGAAGATGGTAGAGATTGATACGACTAACATTAGTGATGTGTGATTCCATGGTCAGTGTGAATCAAAGTCGGCACCAAAGATTGAGTATGGTTTGAGTGGTTTTAATGGCTGAGAGTTTCCAATGAACAGTGTTTATATCAGGAAGGAAGACTTTTTTTTTAAGTACGGAGATGCCTTTTTCATGGGGCCAACAAAGAACTCGGTTTTAGATTATTGAGTTTTAATTTTGTTTGACATTTCATCAATATATTGATGTCCTTTATGCGTTTTGAAAACAGTAAAGTGCATTTCCAATTCATGAGGATCTGTTGGGTCAAAGGGAACATAAAGTTGAGTATCTTCTGATCTACAGATGATAGCTGACACCATGGTGACGGGCAATATCTCCAACTGGTAAATGTGTAAATACTGTAGCCTATGGGACCGACTACAGAAGCACTGTGGGCAACCAAAATGGCAGTAATTGGTTCAGAAAGATAGTCTGCTATGTCCACACGGCTAGTCCCAGCCTTGAAGATAGATGGGAACCAGTCCAAAGCGTTCCTTGAAACAACCAATGCCTTTGATAGCCGGGGATACAAGAAATTTCATGATCAATCGTATCAAAGGCAGCTGGAAGGTCCAATAATACGAGCAGCACAGCTGTCTTACCATCAATTGAAAGCATAATGACATTTTTGACTTTATGGGGCAGACTCAGTGCTGTGAGCATGGCCTCTATAGGCAGATTGATGGGAACTCAATTCTCTGCTCTAAATTATGATGATCCATGTGTTCTGTTAATCTGGCACATGCTATTTTCTCAATCAGTTGCCAAAAATGTGATATTTGACACGGGTCTATAGTTTTTTAACACAATTTTATCCAACGTTGTCTTCTCAAGAGAAGGTTTGATGATTGCTGAGTGCGCAGACCACTTGGAAATATTACAGATGATCAGGAAGAGTTAATAATGCGTGTTAATTAAAACTGGCAGGAGTTGAGATTATATTTTCTGCAGGAAACCAAGTTGGAAAGATCTAGTCTGCAGATTTTTACTGGGTGATTTTAGAAAAAATCAACTGAGACTTCATCCTAGTTGTTGGTGGATAGTAGTGTTTGTAGTTGAGGGCACAGCGAAGCAATAGCAGTATCCATAAATTGAGAGTTGGCAAGACAAATTCAGCATCAAGCTAAGGTCCTCTCTGATTTTAACTAATTTAGCTCCGGAAGTTAATAGGAAATTTGTTGCTCAGATCGCAGCAGATTCATATATGGAAGATGGTAACATTTTGTTCAACAAGAATTATATCGATAAACCATTCTCTGGGGATTACCAATTTGATAATTTTCTTTTGAAGTATGATCCTTGGGCTCTTGATTGTTAGATCATTCACGTGTTTTTTAGCAGTCAGGTAAAATTCACAATCATCGTCAGAACGAGTAGTTTCGCCATTTCCGTATTGCTTTGCGCCGATGTTGGGAGCGAGATGGATAGTCCCGTTTGTACCACGGCATACGAGATTTAACAAGGACGAGTTGAGAATTGAAGGTTGCCGATGAGTCTAGCAATTTTTTGCATTCCAGAGCGTGGACCATTCAAACATGTTATTGCAGTCATTATCACAGCTGATGGACAGCTGATAAGAAAATCAGTCGGCGATTTACAAAGTCATCATGATCAATATTGCGCGAATAGTTCCGTACTGTTGAGGTAGACGCATCGGCTTGGTCTTGGAAAAATCAGGTTAAAACATATGACTTGATGATCCGGACCTAGTTGCCTCAGTATGGGCAATTCTTCAAATCATGATGATCAGAGGAGAATACGAAATCAATTGTGTGGCCATCTATGAGTGGGACCATGAACATGTTGGATAAAACCAGCTGAATCAGTTGCATTGGAAAAACGAAACGCCGTCACCATTTGATGGGTTCATCCCAGTGACATTTACAATCTCCAAGCAACATTAATTTACCTGGAAACATAGATATTTCAGTGACAACTGTTCAAACTCCCTAAGAAACATAGAATTTGTAAGATGATTTTCAGAAGATGGAGGTGGCCTATACAATAACAAAATTAAGGGAGTTGCTGGTTGGTACATGAGCCAAACTTGTACAGAGAGTGAGGGAAAGGTGATACAAAGTTTTCGTAATGTTATCTATTGTCCAAATGCTTGTGCCAATTTGCAGTCGAAGGTGATCAAGAGGGACCACCGGCCAGGTTCATAATGTGTGCACGGTAATACAATTTCGGATGCACATGGGCCATTAAAGGGGATTCTTTGAAAAATTATACCAATCGGTTTTCTGCCACAAATCAAATGTTACGCTCACCAAACTGGGTCAATATAAGCACTAACACAAGGGCCATATGCCGTACATGTACACAGATTGGGGTCAAGGTTATGTGGCTCAATGGGCATTCTTTGACAAATTATAAATTTGTTGCATGCAGCCACAGATCAAAATGCCAAGATCACCAATCTTGGTCAAAGGATCAAATGGCCCAAAAGCAGGGCAGTTTGCGATCTTGAGTAGTTTTGGGATCATTATGCTATGTAGTACCTATTGGCCTCCATATGGCCCACAAACTGGAATTCCAGCTTGACCTTAAATGAGTTGTGGTTACTGGTAGGATGATGAACAACTTCGGGATGTGGTCAACATTCACTGCCAAAAAATGACGGTCAATTTAATGGTCATATAGGGCATCCAAGGTCAAATCATGCACATGGTTGTATGTTCATGAAACTGGGTGTAGTCAACATATGATACCAAAATTGCCCAAAGTCATTCAAGGTCACCTGGGCATCCAGGTCAACCAAAGGGAAATCAGATGGTTATGCATGGTCATGAAACTTGTTGGTGTGGTAAAAATTTGGCTACACAAGTTTCAAGGGTCATTTCAAGATCAAGTGGGTAATCTAAGGTAAAATAACTACATATGGTTGTATGGTCATGCCAACTTGATGGGTGTAGCCAACATTTTTCAAGGTCCTTGGGTATCAAATCATTCAATGATGGTATGGCCATGAACTTGGTTGTATATTACCCTTGCTGTCAGAATCCTTCAGGGGTCGGCAACGCGTGCGCCGCAATATGGCCACAAAAGAGGCGGAGGACTATGGGTAGCCTCATGCGCGAGTAACCAATGGGGAGGCAACAACCTACTCAAACAAGCCAATAGGCTTCACTTCCGTGTTGACGCTGTTCACGCTCGGAGCACGGGTAAATAACTCTGAACAGTTCTGGCAGAGAGTATAGTTAACCATCGCAAAAGCAGGTGAACACCCTGGAATTACAGGCCTTTAATATTTTCCTTGCAGAAAAAAATGAGTTCAAGGTAAATTAAGAAGTCAAAGTCATTAAGGGTCATTTTGGGGTCATTATTGAACAAGCTAAAAATGATCTGCAGACAGATAAAACTGCATAGTTGCCAACATTGAGAATAATAACCATTATTCGGTGGGTATATGGCGTTTCACCGGCGTGTCCAGAATAGGGGGCCATTCGCAAAAACCCGAGCTCATAACAAAATTATTTTTTTGACAGCTGTTGATTACATAACAGACAAAGAATGCCACTTATATAGTGACCTTTAATTATCATTGTATAATAATTACAATTACATGACAAACTTAAGCTATTACACAATAAATAAGGACCATTACAAGGAAAATTTGTAACCCAATTTAGGACAGACACTTAATGAAATGAGAAAAAGAACAGCAGCTTATGAGGTCATTATTAAACTCAAAAGAGTAATTTCAACTAATAAATCTGTCCCTTGAAACCATTACCCATTCAAAGTTTTGCTGAGGGGGGCGGGGGGGGGGGGGGGGGGGGGGGACACCATGTTTCAAAAACTTATAATTTCAATTACATATTGCTGCTATTTTAAAACATTATAATATATTTAATCTCTTGTTTAAAAGTTTCCAAATCTGGGTTTTCCCATCATCTTGCCTCTATAGAATATGGTATTTTGCCATGTCCATAATAAGAGTCAAAAACAAATCAATTTTGATACAAAAAGAATTGATTAATGGAGTCAGTTTCAAACCATGTGGTTTATTTTTTATTCATAGTGTGAAGTTATTCCAAAGTGTTTTTGGAAAAACTGGCAAATCTACAAAAAGATGCTTAATGGTTCCTGAGTTGACCTTACAATGTACATAAGGATCTTCCCTAATGTTAAATTAAGTCGAAAAGAAACATTGTCCTATTATAATTTGATTAATTCGATATTGAAACCATCTGTACTTTGTGTCGTTAGAAAGATTAAAAATTAGAAGACAAATGTTTTTCCACTCCTCATTTCCAAACCAAATTCTACTGCAATTACTGTTTGTTTCATTCTTTTTGACCAAAACACAAAGCATCATATAAAGTTCAACCCTTACTTTGTTCAAACAAACAGTTCCAAATACTAGGTCGAAAAGGTGATGAATTTTATCCACTTAAGTTTGATCTTATAGTTGACTGATTGCTATAATGATACAACTTATATTCTAGAATTAGTTCTTACTCCATAGATTTTTTCAAACTCATCTTTTCAATGACTTCCCATTTTCTTTAAAAAATCATTATAAATTGAACACCCCCTTCTTCCAATGCTTTATATTTATAGGTTGACCCCCAATCTTAATTTATCCTTCACCACAAGTTACTGACTTGCAATGCGGTTAAAATCTAAATTGAATTTACTAACATTCTTTCATGGAGCCCATGAAAGTTAAACATCATACCAGAACTTATTGTTTATCCTGTGAAACGGGGAGAGGATTCTGCCTTTGCTGTTTAGTTACTATGCCCGTCAATACGGGCATAGTATATGTCAGCGTGCGCTAGACAGCTGACATATTGTGCGCTTAGCGTTCTTTCTTACCTTAGTCGTGCAATTAACGACTAAGGTCCTGTATGCCAGTCAGTCTTTACCTAGCCGTGTGCGAAGCACGCTAGTCCTGTATTTTAGAGATTTCTTCTTCGTTCTGGCAAACGCTCCTTTTCCGAGGAGGCACTCACATACATTTATGAAGTGGAACACAGGTTAAGGCGGCAACTTTCGAACTCAGGAAATCAGTGACAAGCTAGTGCACATGCAAAACATAGTGGTCTTTGGGTGAGAGCCAAATGGACGTAAGGCTGTCACTTCAAAACTCAGGGGAATCAGTGACAGCTAGTGCACATGCAAAACAATAGTGGCTTTTGGGTGAGAGCCAAATTGACCATAAGACCATTTTTGTGGGTGACAAATTTCTATATGTGTTCTGAACAATGGGTCCTTGAGTGAAATAGGAGTGCCCCCGGTCCACCCACTCCTTAAATGGGCTCAGTGCTTATCTAGTGCTAAATTCATGGGCCGATTCAGTTCATCCACATTTTGTTCATAAGACCACTGACCCATGCCGCAATATAGGTTGTTCACACGTTTTGGGTCAATGGTCCATGTATGCCAATTAAAGGGGCATTCTATGAAAATTTATGAATTCCTTCTTCCATAACAATCAAAGACCTGTCATTGGCAAGATTTCGCTCTCAAGATCCACCAGTAACAAACTGCATACGGTTGGTTCACAGAGGTAGGCCCAAATGCCCTACAATCAATTGAATGGGCATTCCTTGAAAATCTATAATCCTTCTTCTCCCGCAATTTAAAGGCTATCATCACGAGATTCGTTCACAGGATCCCCTGGTATAGAGGTTGCTGCATATGGGTGTTCCACAGATATTAACAAATACCACATTAACCATTAAGGGGCATTTCCTTCAAAAATCTAGAATACATTCTTCCCCGTCGCAAATTAAAGGCTGTCAATCACGAGAATTCGCCCTCACAGGCTCCTGGTAAGGGGGCTTCACTTAATGGGGTGTTCACAGATTTGGGCCCATAAATGCACAATTAAATTATTAATGGGCCTTCCTTGAAAATCTTTGATTTCCTTTCCTTCTTCTCTCCTCTCCCCAAATTAAAGGCTATCATCACAGGATTCGCTCACGGGATCCCCTGGTAGGAGTTTCATCATGTAGGTGTCCAGATTTGCCCAAATGCCCCACAATACCATTAAATGAACAAGTTCCTTGAAAATCATGAATTTCATTCTTCTCTCGCAAATTAAGGCTATCATCGTGAGATTTGCTCACAGGATTCCCTGGTAGGGGCTTGTATGGGATTTTCACATGATTTGGGACACAATGCCACAACTAACCAATTAAAGGGGCATTCCTCGACAATTACGAATTATTGCTTCTTCTCATGGGGTGTCAACAGATTTGGGCCCAAATGCTACAATTGCTGATTAAAGGGTTATTCTTGAATCTTCTATAAATTAAAGGTTAATTAAAGTGATTGAAGTTTTCAAACACGATTCATCAGATCCCTGGTAGGGGCACATAATGGGTGTTACAGAGATTGGAACCAGGTGTCATGATTACACACGGGGGCATATGATCAAATTTCAGGAGGTTTTCGTCATTGATGTGGAGAACATGTTGAGGTTCGCCTTCTGGGGTAAGGGTAAGAGGCCATCAACGGTTCAAATAAGGAAGAAAGAAAGAAAGACATTTCTTTGTATGGAAAACCCAACAGAAATCATAATTTTAAGATCAGAGGTTATCCAGAGGTCAAAATAATGGAGCAGCTGGGTGTTGTCAATTATTGAAAACTTTTGAAAAATCATCCTTCCCGACACCATTTTGAGTAAGTTGACCATGTTTACAGATATGGGTCAAAAGTCACAGCTAAATTCGTGCTCGCTCGAGCACAGTCTAGTTCTTCAAGTCTCCCTACCTTTGCCCCTCCTACCCCCCACTTGGTTCAAAATTGATACTAGTGCCAAACGCTTATGCCGATTGGGACCAGATTCGCTCAGAAAGACCATGATCCAAGGCATATGTGGGTACTCAGATTGTGGTCAAAGGTCACGTAACCGGAAGGAGCGCATTTTGTAAAAATCTTTAAAAGCTACGGTCCTACAGAAAATAAGCTTAGATTCTAAATTGTTCATAAGAATCCTTAGACCATCATTCATATAGGATGTACACAGATAAACGATCAGAGGTCATTAACATTCAAAATGGCGACCATATCATGAATATGCAAAATGATATATCTCAAAAAAACGATAAGACTTGGATAGGTGATGTAGTGCAAAAAGTTGCGGATAGTTGTGAGACGACATCATATGACAAATATTGGCTCCAAGGGTCATCTGTAGGATATGCAAATGAGCTAATTAATATGCAAAAAACACTATAATTCATCACCAAATTAGGTAACAAGTCATATTTGGGTCACCAGAACCACGGATAAAGCTCTATTATCCGTGGTCCACAAACATGGGGTCAAAGGTCAAATGGGTCATCTGGAGGGTCAAATCTGAAAAAAAGCTTATTGACTATCTAATTATGACAATCGTGAAGCATCGATTGCGATTAGTGAAAAAGAGTCCACAGTGACCCCGCTCTGTGACCCATCGTGTAGGGGTCAAAGGTCAAACTATGCAAATAAAAAATGCCCATATTGCAAAAAATACCATATACGTAATGTAGTGGATTAAGGGACAGATGAAATAAGTCTTCAGTGACCCTGGTTAGTGACCAAAGGTTAACGGTTGAAGATTTGAAGGTCAAATACCCCAAATGCGCAAAAATCCACAAGGACTAACGGTCCGACATGAAAATTCCCCAATTTGACAAATAAGGTGCTATGAATATGGCGTTGTGCCACATTCATTGTCCTGGTCAGTTCACATAGGGTATATACAAAAATTGTTATTAGTGATCAGCGCAAGTGATCATTACAGCCATTTGTGTCCCTAACATGACATTCACACAGATGTATGGCACTAGTCATCAAGTGATCATTAAGATCCCCACGGCTAGGGTCGTGCTCTTAGAGCACAATTGCTCTAAGTTCTGCTTCGGATTTATATATGCGGATCAGCCGCATGATATATTGTCGTTTCCAGGTGTTCCCTCTTCTCATCTTCTTCTCTTTCTTCTTTGTTTGTACCTTGCT